>APFE030333675.1:0-32262 GCA_000404065.3 Pinus taeda
GATGAAAAGAAAGACAATGCTGCTCTTCATTTGGTTAGGTTCCATATGCATGTACGCAGTCTTAAGGTTCATTTCCCAGAAGATTGTATCATGAGGATGTTTATGGCCACTTTAGAAGGAAAAGCATGGTCTTGATATAAAAGTTTGGAAAATGGTTCATTATCTTCTCTTGCTGATTTCCATGATGTGTTCTATGACACGTATAAAGAATGTCATCCTTCATTATTGTTGCTCAAAGATTGTTGTAGACATTCTTTAAGTCTTATTCAGTACTTGGAGGGTTGTTATGATGATGATGAATTTATGGATGAAGAGATTTTAGAAGCTCTTCATAACAATGCATTTCAACACCAAGAAGAAAGGATGACATCCCATGAAATGCAACATGAAAATCAGCAGGAGTTTACTTATGAAAACCATGTTCAATCCTCTAATATTGATGTAGAGATGCAGCATTCTTCTCAATCTTCGAATTATAATGAAGATGAAAGTGATTACACACGACAAGAAGAAGTACTGGAGGATAGCTGTTATAACCCTCAGGCAGAGGAAAAGATGGTTCATGTTTGCAATTCCTTGCAGCAGCTTGCATCAAAGAATGATCTTTATAATGAAGAAAATTACATTGTTTGTAGGCATCATGTAGAAAGGCAGTTGGACATCACATCAAAGGAATTTTGTGTGGTTGAGAATCAGTTGTCTGAAAATGAAAAGTGTTATGATGATCATTCTTTTCAAAAGGTTTCTATGACAGAACACAAGGAGAGAGTGTTGCTTCCTTTCTCTTTCACGATTGAGGAAGAGGACACTGTTATTGAAGATCAGTTTGCACAGCCAGAAAGTTACAAGAATCATCAAGCTGATCATGTATTCTGGGATCCTATAGCTGAATACATGGAAGAGTTTTACTCTCCAGTGTTTCAGCTTTTTTATGAAAATCAGAAGCCATTTCAGTGGCAGTGGTCATCACAATATCATAACGGCTTTGAACTCCAATGCAGTCAAAAGACTCAAATATCAAATAAGACAAATGACTGGCTACATTGGAAATTTCACATTGATTGAGCTGAATGAAGTTTGAAATGGATAGGGTAGGTAGGTAGGAATATGCAAATAAGCTCAGGGTAGGTTGACTGAGAATTTTTCTTTTTTAGAAGATATAGACTTCTTTTTCATACAATGATCAGAAAGCTTAAGCCCGAGGTGAAGGCCCAAGAGCTTGATGGCGATGTTTGTCAAATAAATTTTCGTTTATCATAAGAGGATAAGGCACTGGAACTGCAGGTTCTTAGTGAACCACAAGGGCACACTATCCCAAGTTGAGCCACTGTTATCACTCAAGAAAAAGTTCTAAATTGTTCACATCAGTTCGATTATTTGCCAAACGCACATAAATCTTTTTCAGCAGTTTCGCAGCGCAACATGCTTCAAGTGATTTCGTAGCGCATAATTCATATTTTGTACTGGTTGCGCTACGAAATTGGGGATTTGTTTGAATACATAACAAATCTCACCCAGCTGTCAGACTTATCGGAGTCCGCTGTGTTTTAGATCTTTAGGTGTCGTGGTACTGGCGCGTGTTGCAGTTATTGCTGAGAAGGGAACAAAAGGTAGACATGTTTGAACATGTTAAATAGAATGGTATTATTGCAAAAGTGCCATGGGAAGGCAGGTATAGAAAAGGTGTCCCACTCCTTGGTGAGTCAAACGTTCATTATCAGCAGCAGAAGATGCTTTCATAATCAAGGAACATGGTCATTCTTTACCTCATGGTTTCTTATCAGCTCCCACCTCACATGGTCAAGAGTTGAGTGGTTCTGGTGCTGCCTATGACAGTGCAAATCCTGAAGGTTTTATTAGCGGAAATACAGAAACTGAGGATGGAAATGCTTTACATGTGGCAGAACAAAGTCTTCATAACAGAATAAAGCCAGATTTAGTAAAACTTTGCAAAATGTTGAAACTACCGATGATTGGTGTGATTATGCTTCTACTGTCTTGAAAATCAGCGCTCAAGGAGACTTAGGTTTCTAGATGTTGCTTCATTTTTTTGATAGATCTCCAATACTTGGTATTGTCCTAAATATAAATCCTCACGTTTGAATGGCTCAAAAATATCTGTAGACAAGGATATGGAGAAGCATCACAAGGAATTTTCCTGAAGACGTTGCTTCAGTGTTTACTAGTTCTGAGATTGTCGGTGGAGATGAAAGTAAACTTCAGGTTTTGTCTTCGGGAGAAGTAGAAGATAAGCATAAAGATATTCAAAGTGCCGGGTCATTCACTGATTTATGTGGACATTTTCTTGCAGAAAGCTTAGATATTACCGTGGAAAGCCAAAAAGTAAGCTTGAGGTTGTATCTTCCATAGCAGTAGTCGATCCAAATGAATCTGTCCAGAGTTTGGGTTCTGTAGACTCACCTAGATCTTTTCAAAGCATGAATTGTTAGCGGTTTTCAGAACATAATTCTTATGATACAGTTATTTTAACTTCACAAGAGAAAGAAGCACGAGGTTAACTGGAATGAAAGCATTTTGTTGGGTGAAAGAACTCCAAAACAAGATGATGGAACTTGCTAAAAAAACAATGGAGGAGACGGCTGCACGATGTCTCATAATAAAGGGGTTTCAGCCAAAAATTATTCAGAAGATAGCAAAGAGGCACATGAGGCATATGCTGGAAGCATCAGAAAAGAAGTCGGTTTGGATAGTTTAGCATCTGGGTCTGGTGGTAAGAGGTTGAAATGGGTTTTGAAAGATGAAATTGTTATCGCTTCTTTTGCAAGAGACGCTGTGAGTTGTGGTTTAGATGGTGTGAATTTTGCAACAGATGCAACACGTTTCAAGTTTCATAAAGGATTTTGGGATGAAGTGGCCAATAAATTGAACAAGGAGACAGGGCAATGTGCATCAGCAGTAAAATTGTTTACCAAGTTCAAGTGCATAAAGAGTAAATACGTTGTAGGTAAGCAGAGTTATCTTCAACAGCTAAACCAGCATGATAAGGAGCTTTTTGGCATACTTGAGCAAATGTTTGGTAATGATGTGAAACAAAGATCAGGCCACCATGGCTCTACTGGTTCAGATGTAAAGGGAGAAGCATCAGGTGGTGATACACTTTTGGTAGATACAATGTTGTCTACAGAAAAAAAATCATTGGAACCCTCGACTGCAGCTTATTCATCTCACCCTTCCACTGGCACTGATTTGCGAAATCTAAATGAGGTGAGGCCTGCACAAAATTGCAATGAAAGGTTTCCAGGTGATCAAACTCCAATACAAGAGGGTGGAAAGGATTGTTCTAAAAATGGAGAGCACAGCATGTTATTGAACACATGTTTTTCACCTGTTAGGTCTCCAGCAAAAGACAGAAAGAGAGCAAAGGGGCAGAGTGAAGACCAGAAGTGTGAACGTAAGGCCAATGTGGATAATTTAGTGCTTCGTTCAGGTGTCAAGACAGTAAAGCGGCGTGTTAAGAGGGTAAAGTGGGGATTGAAAGACGAAATTTGTATTGCTTCTACTGTACAAGATGGTATAAATCGTGGTGCACATGGTGTGACATCTTTAAAAGATGCAATGTCTTTTTCCAAGCATCAAGTGTTTTGGACTGAAGTGACTAGAAAATTTAAAGAGGAGATCGGGCACTATCTATCAACAGATAAGCTGTTTCAAAAGTTTAGGAGCATGAAGTACAGGTACTTGAGTATGAAGCAGAGTGATATCCAAGAATTCAACAAGCATGACAAGGACCTTTTCAATATACTTGAACAGGTTTTTGGCAATGGTAGCTGTGTCACTTCTGATTCAGATATTAAAAGACGAGACATATCTGGTGCTCCTTTTTCAGGCAATGAAATTGAAGATAAGGTATACAAACAGAGTAGAGTCTTGGCTATAGAGGATAAACCACAAACTGAACATGAGAAAGCTATCGAACAAGATAGTCAAACTTGTAATCAGCTTCCTGTTGAAGTGCTGTCTGCAGATAGAGCCAGCATGGGAGCACAAATTAAAAAGGGAAAAGAAGTTGAATCTTGTCCCAATGTTGTGAATGGAAATCCTTCAACATGTGAAGGTCATCAAACAGGAGCTACTTTCTCAGCTTCAACTCATAATGGAATGGACATGGAACATGCTGGAGGTAGAAGCAATCAACTCCATGATCAAATCATTAAGCTACTAAATGAAACTGAGAAAGATCATGAATGGAGACTCCAGGACATACTTTCTAAATCAGAAAGCAAGAGTGGGGAACAGAAAGGAGATCAGTTAGTCACTCATGACTTTCTGACTGGGAGTAGAAACCTTGAAGATCTGTCTAATAATCAAAGTGATTATGCTGAGGTTGTAAAACGTCTTGAACGGAAATCAAGGAAATTACAACTCTTGCAGGAGCTTTACAAAATCGAACAACAGGAGATAGAAGATCATATTTGCCAAGTAAAATTGAAATCCTCCAGTAAGCCTTGAAAAATATGGCACCAAGTCACAGCACTGAAGTTAGTCATGGAACAATATAGAAATTGCAGATCGTGATTTCAGGAGAGTGATAAAAACATGCAAAATTTGCAAGTGTTTTAAAGAGGGAATGATATTTTCAAACTGCAGAACGTATTTTGGAGGTTGATATTCTTATGGGTGCTTCATCTGAAATGACGTTAGTTTTGATCCTTCTCAGCAGCACATAAACTCTGATTTTGTGTTATTTCGAGGTTTTAATAAATCATTTTGGTTTCATTTCTTTTTCATAGTTCTTATTATAAGAAAGCACAAATTGGACCTGGATATTCTTTTCCAGATGGTTCTTTCTGATATTTCGAGACAGTTATGTGTTTAAAAAATCAAATTAAATTTTATAATGTAATAGGGTTTGGAACGAATTGAAAAATATACTAGTAAATAATTGTAAAAAGTTGTATTTCATATTGGTACTCGGTGCAAATCGCCCTCCCCTGTAGGGATTGGGACATGAAATAAGGCATCAAATGAGATTGCGATAAAGGCAACAGTCAGTCTGGGGAGAAGATCGCCAAACCTCTTTCATAATCAATTTCAAATTACTCCACCGTTAGAAATTCAAAGCACTCAACCATTAAACATCGATTATCTCATTCATTATAATTAATGTCAAAATCTGGCTTTTTTCAGTGTTAGCGTAAATGTTTTGAGGTGCACTTGTTTGATCTTTGAATTACGAGGAGATGGCAGAGTGCTCAAAATGAATAAGGGCGGTTGGCACTGTAGAAGCATCATATGCTAATGCTGTATTTTAAATTTAATTGTGGCACAAGTAAAAGAAGATACATTATTATTGCTGATCTATCTAACATGACTGAAATACACAATTTCAAACACAAATATGAGATTATCTCCAATGTCGTATAACAATTCCGTTATCGAGTTTTACATACCGACTTCGACATAACCAAGAATCGTACTTCAAACTGTGATACAACAATCTCAAACTCGTAAAAGCTGCCTAATTATGGGCACGAGTTAATGAATTACATTCCAGGGATATAAAATAATAGCAGAGGTAAGTTGACGGCCAATGGTATATCCTTACAAACAATAGAATCCAGCTGCAGATGGCATCTACCAGGGGTCCTTCGTGTCTTAGCTGAGAGATTCAACATTTACTATTTAAACTAAACTTTTTTCTTGTATTCTTTGAAGCATATTTCAAAGAGCCCAGATCAAATTTGTCCTCCGGAAACTAAAAGCCTCCAATTATCCACATACTAAGAATTTATAAACAAAAAAATAGGAAATACTTTCCTCAGTGCTCTGTTATCTAGTATAAGCTTGGAGCCTCTGAAGTGTTTCTCTGTTGTTATCATTGCTCTCTTCCAGAAGATTGAAAGTTGAATATCAAAGAAATCAGCAGTTGATGCCACATTGTTTAGTATCTGGGCCTTTAACCTTACTCAAGAAAGGATCAATTCTTACCCAGAAAAGAGAGAAAACAGATGCCAGCAGAATTGACCAAATAACCACGATGGTGGGTGTTCGGTTCTGCCTGCCCATGAGACCCTTGAGGAAAGGATACAGGTGCACAATGACCCAGAATGCAAAGAAAAGCTTACCCAAGAGAGGACCCCATGACTGAAATCCATTGTTGATTGCATCTGCTACGCCAACAACCACCCCCACAAGGTTGATGACAAGCAGGGTTGTAGGAGGAATGAGGAGTGTGGTCCATTTGAATGCATACAGTTCCCCAAACTCACCGTCATCTGATGCCTTGGCAGTGACTGTGAAATTTGTATCAATGCCTGCCAGTACCTTGAGCAGACCTTGAATAACTGCAAAAAAATGTGCAGAAACCCCTCCAATAACCCAGAACTGTTCATTTCGCCACCATTCTTCAATGCTCACTCCACTCCACCTCATTTCCAGAATACCAGTGGCAAAAATTGAGATGAAAAGAGCTATAAAAAATAGACTTGCAAAAGTACTGATCTGCAACAATAAAAGTTGGCCACGATAAAATTGTTAGAAACACATCGAGTTCCCTTGATAACAATGATTTTCAAAAGCATACGCGTTTCCTACAGACGAAAGGTGAATTTTCTGATACTGGAAATGGCTAACAGCATACCTGAGGGATCACAAATTTGCCAGTGAGCAAACTGACGGCTGGAAGTGTGCAATAGGCAATGAGTGGAAGAGAGGTGAATGGATAGACAATGGTGTTGATATAGGCAAATCTTTCAAGCCATTTCAGACCTCCCCCATAGCCATACCAGATTGGGCAATGTCTGCTCATGAAAATTTCTACTGATCCCAAAGCCCAACGCAACACCTGGTTCAAACGGTCTGATAGATTGATTGGAGCAGACCCTTTGAATGCTGCTCGTTTGGGCATACAGTAAATGGACCGCCAGCCTCGAGTGTGCATCTTGAATCCAGTCAGAATGTCCTCTGTGACTGATCCATAGATCCATCCAAGCTGCAACGGAAACATAAAATATTATTCACAGCAAAATTTTAGAATTTCTCGCATGATTTGACGCATTGTATGTCGCTAATCCCGAGTCAATATCGACCGAGATAGCAAGCAATCAGCCTGCTTTAATCAGATTAAAATATTGTTGAAATTTGCAAATACTCTGTCTAGCCAGAAATTGACTAAATAGAACTGGTGTCTCTGTCATTCAATTTAACTAACTACTAAATACTAAATTTTCAATTAGTAATGTTGCACAAATTGTACAAATGAGTATAGACTGACACTATTTCACTCTCTCAACGACAAAGTTAAGAGGTGCAATAAAGAATTATCTCGATAATATGGGGATTTGTTCGCTCCAATTCTTTTATTTAGTAGGTTGCAGTAATAACCATATTATTTTCTGGAGCAGTGCTCCCAACCAGGGTTTTGTATGTTTGGCATATTCAGTATGGCAGAGTACCCTAAATCGTGTTTGGATGGACACCAGGTAAACCAAATTTAATCGAATATTTAAAAAAATCAGATTGCACAGATATAAGATAATAAAGGACGATTTATACTTTACCTCTTTTCCCCATTCCGTTTTGTCTTCATATCCACAGCTGATGACATGAATAGCCTCCTTCAACAATTCAGCTGGATTTGCTGTTTGCGGAACACCACCATTCTCCATCAGAGTGGATTGAACAAAAGCTGAAGACTGGCCAAACTTCTTCTCGAAGTCTAGTTGGCTCATCAACAATGCTCTTTCGTCATCATAACCTGCACAAGGTCCATTATTAAGCTTTATAGATACAAAAGAAAATAAACGAGGAAGATCAGAGGGCTAGAGTTTGAGATTAAATTCCACCTACCTTCTACTCCTTCCTCAATCCCGTCCAGATTGTAGGCGGGAGCTGGGATTCCTGCACTTTTCTTGCTACTATTTTTCTTCGGAGACTTCTTACGAGGACCGCAACAAGGGAGACAATCACAGGTCACCATCTTGGGACGTTTTGGGCCTTTGGGAGGCCCATACCCATATAGAGCTTGTCTTCTGAACATGCATCCAGTTCCCACATATACAGGCCCTTGAATTCCATCCAGACCTTTCATGTTGATCTATGGAGCCAACCATTTTAAATGCAATCAGTAAAACTTGAATCTTTTTTAAAGAGGAAGGAAAATGCAGAAGAGCATTACTGGAATTGCAATTCAAGGTAGAAAGATTCATACATCAAAGAATACGGTGTTTCGATTGGCGTAACGGTCATTGCGATCAATACCATCGAATCTCTGAGGGAATTGGACATAACAGACTTTTCTCCCAACCTGAGGATCCATCATAAAGCACATGGCTTCCCTGATTGCCTTGCTGTTGTTAATGTAGTGATCACAATCCAGATTCAGCATAAATGGAGCATTGGTGAGCACAGCAGAAACCCGAACCTGCATAAAATTGCATTGAAATTCAGCGGAAATAACATTGATTCTCTGATTCTCTAAGAGCCTGAATTCAAGGCAAACGGTAAAGAAATAGAAAAACCTTTACCAAAGCATTCATGGCACCGGCCTTCTTGTGATGCTGGAAACCAGGTCTCTTCTCACGAGAAACATATACTAGCCGAGGAAGCTCATTGCCTTCTGTATCGAGGCCGCCACTGTGACCCAAGAACACTTGGATCATACCAGGATGGTCACGGGTATTATTACCAGGCCAAGGCGTACCGTCTTGCATTGTCCATCCTTCCTTGGGCACTTTAGAGGCCTTTGCAACCAACCGATTGATGCGCACCTTGAATTCTTCATATTCTCTCTGCACAAACCATGCAATTTTAGAGTGTTGAGAACTGATACTCGCTCCGATGAACTGAAATTTGCAATTCCCCTCTGAATTCGTAGATCCCCAATACTTACCTTCATGGCCCGGCGCTCTTTGACAAAGGTGGGTTGAAATTTGTCCTTCAGATAGTCAATTTTCTGAGAGAAATAGATTTCGGGAGCGCGAGGCTCAATGTCGAATTTCTTGCAGAATGGTACCCATTTTCTGGCAAATTCTGAGGTCTCAGAGAGAGATTCAAAAGTAAGCATCGACGCTCCGTCATCAGAGACATAACAGGACACATTGTCTACAGGGTAGTCTACTGAAAGGATTGATAATACTGTATTGGCAGTAACCAAAGGAGGCTCCTTCAGTGGATCCACAGTACTCACAAAGAGGTCAACAGGTGCAAGCATTGATGGTTCGCCTTCTCGTTCGTACCTGACAAAATAATACAAAGTAAGGCCTCGTCTATATTTTTGAAATGTAAGTCTATGCAGGGTATCTGGCATTTCCAAAATAATTCCCGTTCATTTATTACAATTTAGGGCATGAGTTGATACCAAGTGCTGGTGTTTATGTCGAAGATACCTTAATGACAGTCGATCAAGATACGTTTCACGACTGATAGGTAACCACTTGGGAAACTGATCAAGAATCCATGACAAGGCAAACCAGATTTCACAAACGATAGAAGTGGCCCAGAGCCCATATGCATTCTTCACTGGATTCAGGAGATGATAGCAGAGAAAAATACCCAGCACTATTAGTCAAATTACAATGACCATTCGGTATGGATTTATTTTGCTTGAAGGAATTGGCACTTTTCGGGACAGTGGCTGCCTTGCTTCATCGGTCCTGCAGCAAAATTAAAGCTTCTAAGCACAACATTCAAGCTTAGAATCATCAAACGCTGAAAATCGAAGAATTTGATCTTTCCGAACAAACTCGAAACATTCAATCATGCAGCCCAAAAGAGAGCAGAACAGAGTTTTTACATTGGCATATCGGGATCAATATAATCTTCAGGCTCATTTGGTCCAAACCCCCCATTATATTGATATCTCCCTTCCGTCATATCCAACTGGCCTGATTTGTTTTCCTTCGATTTATAACCATCACCTCGCTCCTTCCAAGACACGTTCCCAAAGCCATAAGAACCAATATCCCTGTTTGGATCCATGATGATCCTTCCACTCCCTGTTTCAAAGCGACACATTCCAATACTCAACAGTGTTCGAAACTTTGAATTTCCACGTAGAATTAAATTAATTGGATAAAAATTAACAGAAATGAAGCCAATGGTTACCCGGCTCGGAGCTCGGATGCACACGCTTCAGCATTGCAGGGTTGGCAAGCAATTGGTTGTCTGCGTAGTATGACGTTGGAATCTCCCCACTCACAACCTTAATTCAACAACTAATGCCATTAGACAAATATCATCATTCCAAGCTTCAAGCATTTGCCTTGAACTCCCTGCGTTTTGTACCTATTCTTTTAAACTTCAAACAAAGATGTCCATACTTTGCATAAATTTATTTTGCGCGTTCTGCTTTTGTTTTAGTTTCTTTTTGAATTATTCAGTCTATCAAAACCCTGGAAACAATTTTTCTATCTCTTGGTGTAACTTAAGCGATTTGCACCAAATTATTCGATTAAATTCTAAATACATTTCTGGAATTTGGTAAAAAGCATCCTGCCTCATTTTCTTTGTCACAAATTTTGTATTTTTTAGGACCTCTCTTGCATCTTGTGTCAAAACCATTTGATTACGACTTCAAACAAATTTCTAAATGTTTATTATTTCCAACAAATGCAAAGATAGAATTTGTAAAAGCCAATTTTATGCATTGCGGCAAGATTTTCTAACACTTGAATCAAATTCTATGCATTCTCCAGAAATTTCGTCAAAGAAAATTCGAGGCATTGATCAGTACCGAGTGGCCGTTTGCAAGTACAGGAATCTGCGGAGGAAGCTCTGGATTATGACCAATCTGCGAATTTTCGTCGTCGGGACCTCGGCCATAGCTCATGCGTCCGTGGAGCATCGCCTCGGTGATCTGCTGCCTGTTTCTTAGCTGAGTCTCCACATTAAATTCATGTTCTATGTCATCAACGTCTTCTTCATCATCGTCACCTTCCACCCGTGGACTCCCTGCAAATGCCGTACCATATGACCAAATTCGCATCATTAAAGTCATAAATCGTGCTAAATTTACCATGAATGTGCAAATGCAGAACGATGGACGGTAAATTGGTCAAGAAATGGCAAATTCGATTTGAATTCGACGGTAAATTTGACAAAACCGTGCAAACTCGACCCGAATTAAATTAAATTGATCAAGAACGTTCAAATTCAACCCAAATTTGCAAAGCTAACATGGGTTATCCTTTCATACTGTCGAGAACATGCACATTCAGCATAAACTCTACAAACTCTTGAAGAACTCGACTCGAATTAGAATGAATTTGCAAAGAACGTTGAAATGTAACAAGAATTAGGAAATTTAGCTTGAAATCATACTTTCATACGGGCGAAACCATGCAGATTCGACATCAAATTAGAACTTTTCAAGAATCCGACATGAAGTATAATAAATTTGTCAAGAATGTTCAAATTCAACCTGAACCAATGCTACAAAGCTGCCGAGAACGTCCAAATTCCACATAAAATTTTAAAGAGTTCCAGAGCAAAAACTAACCTTTTTGACGCTTGTAACGAGTATTGCACTGCGGGCACGACTGATTTCCTTCTCGTCTCTCATACTCATAGCACGGCCGACAGACAGGAAACCCGCACTCATTACAGGCAACGAACAGCTCGCCGTCCGTGTTAAGCCCGACGTCCTCGCCACAAATCTGGCAGACGTGGCCACTCAACGTGTTCAAAGGCTTCGGCTGCAATGCAACACAAGAAAACAAATTTTCTAAGTCTCAAATTTAAAATCAGCACAACAACCGGAACGTAACTCACAATGCCCACGAAAAACCTAAGTCCTGTATAAATTTCCGACCTCCTCATGTCCATGGATGACCACGAACTCGTTTCTGTTATGAGAACCGGCAACCAAGCCGGCGCTGGCTTCCATTGTTAAGTTCAATTCTCTGCCAAATTCAAAAAATTTAAGCTAAAAAGTCCTGCATGAAAGCTTCGCCCCTGTGATCCAAAAAGACAAGATTCAGACACTGAATTTCTATCAGATCAGATCCATATACAGAAATTCATCGACGACGCTCAAGGTGCGAGCCATTGCCTTACTGTACCGGGACTTTGTGCTTGCGTTTTGTAGAAACCATGAGGCCTTCTGCCATTATCACGTTTCAGTTCCTACCACCTCTGAGTTCGTCTGTCGCTGTTGTGGGCCCACTCTAACGGCGGTTTTTATGAACCCAGCGGTTTATAATCCACCAAACAGAGTGGTTTGGAAGTTACGAATTTTCAAATTTAATTTCTGATTAAGGTTCGTGAGTATGTGTAGGCGTAAGAAATTATTTATGTTAGTTATGTTGTGTTCTTTCAGTAGTTGGTGTGGTGTGGGGGTGATTGTTGTGTATTTTCCAAGTTTTCTGAAATGCTTAGAAAAGACGGCATGGTGTGTAAATGTAACATACGGACAATGTGGTAGGAGGTACGTCACGGGTTCGAGTCCTTTGCAAGTAATCATGAGGAGGGTCGGTTTAATAATTGTGGGCAACTGAAATGTCTTAATTATAGGAGTGGTTTGGAAATTGATCTCTAAAATGAATTTTCAGAGCATATGAGTGGTTTGAAAAGTGATTTCAAAAGGATTCACAACATGCTTTGGAGTCTGCTGATGTTAGGTATTAGAAACGGGGAGATTGCTTTGGTTCATAGTTGTATAAACATTTTTTTATATAATTAATATGTTTCATTGTATTTAATTAATATGTTGCATTGTATTAAAGCATAGTTATATAAATTTGAATTTATAAATAATTATAATGTTTTATTATATTAACGTATTGTTATATGATATTATTATATAACTTTGATTTTATATAGTCAAAGTATAATTTTGGCACACTCTTGTCATGTAATCAACCTGTTTTATTGAACGAAGATATTGTTATACAATTTTGGATTGTGCTATTTTGTCACAAATACATTGAAGAATGATACTAATCCATCAACATGCTACATGATTAGTTTAAACTCAACATAATTGATTTGTAAAGATTTAGTACGAAGAACAAATAATAATGAGGTTGGCATGTCAGCTTTTGAGCCCAAATAAGTAGTAGTTAAGAAAAGACTATTGTGTAATGAAAGATTGATTAACCAAATGGTTTCCTTTCACTAGTGGTTACATTGTTGTGCATATTTTTGTTTCAAATGCAAAAGAGAAGAATGACAATGTGTTGATGTGGATAGATAGCTCAACATAATTAATTTGTAAAAATCCAGCGAAAACTTGAAGATAAAATAAAAATGACAATAAGGTTTGTATCATTGTTGTGAAGAAGCATTGACAATAGAATTGTTAGGACATTATCATACAACCACTGCAAAGGCTAAAAGAAGATGGAACAAAGGAAGAAAAGAGAGAGAAATTCAAAATCAAGTAATGAGAGCACATGGAAGTCATTCTTCAACCAAATATCAAAGATTAATAAACAAATATTTTACAAACTTAGAATGAAGATAAAGTAACCACTATTATTCAACCATTTTGTGTTGTGTCAATGCAACTGGAATTTAATAATTTTGTCTTATGTTTTTTTGTAATTGGAGTTCAATCATTTTGTGATTTTCTGTAAAGTAGGAAAAAATCTATAATACTTAGGTTTATATACTTAGTATTGACACAATCTCAAGACTCCAATGTGTAATCCATTAGCTTATCTTGTTTGTGCATATGTGAATTGGATGCACCAATTGTAACGTTTGTCATTGACTTTCTAGTTGGTGCATTTGATTGCTCAAAGGGACAATCAAGATAGGATAGTCATGTGCAAACAAAATTAAAGGGGTAGACTTTATCTCATGCCAAATGCTTTAGGTTTTGGGTCATTCACATGTCTCCTTAAATTAAAAAAATATTCACATCATTATTTTCCGTCTCTTGCATCTTTTTCTTTATTAATAATTTTATATAATCATAAAATTTCAAGAGTATTTGATTTTCCATATTAATATTAAATGTGAAAATACACCAATATCATTTTACAGTTCATGTAATGTTGAGAACTTTCTTAATGATGACCACTTATTATTTAATGATCAATTATCATTATTAAAACAAAAATAACTTCTAGATATTTCGTAAGAGGACACAATCTCTCTCTAACCAAATATCTCTTTTAATTTATGTACTTCTTACATCTTTGAACTTTAAAAAGATAAATTCTTTATCAATAAAACAATTTTATTTTAAAACTATTATAAAAATATAACTATAAACCATATTTTATAAAAACCAATTACAATAAATTAATTTAAGATTAATTCTAACTAAATAATATATAATATTAACTTATTTCAAATATAACTATCTAAAATATGATTATCTTTATTTAAATAAAGAACGATCATATTAATTATGAAGAGTATCTATGTATAGTGGAATGAGTGCTAATGGCTTTAGCTATCACAAAAATGGCAGAAAGAACAATTTGTGGCTATCTCCGCTAAATATTACATGCTGGACTTTGCATTCATCATATAGAAAGGTACAAAAATGCTTCGTTGGCATTCAGTGTTTCTCATTAACATATCATGATGTTAATTTGCCTTGTTTCATGATCATTTCGGCTTTGTCTGCATTGTGGAGGAATAGCTAAACATAACTTATTTGCAAAGAATTTAAGTAAAAAACTCGAAAGGAAAAAGTAAAGTGACAATGAGGTGACGTGATTATTATTGGGTAATAATGATACGGTGTTGTTAATATCGTTGAAAAATTAATGATTATCTAATGATATGTACTTGTTAAAATATATATATATTATATATATATATATATTAATTAGAAAGCAGATGAAAAATAAGTGAAAGAGTAATAAATTATTTAAAACATAAAGAATAAAAAACATTATATAAATAATAAAGAACAAATAGTAATAAGAATTTAAATATCGTATATTTTAATTAATAATTTTGTATTTTTAAAAGTTTAATGTAGATTTTTTTAAATTTTTTAATAATAAGATATTTAATGTATTCTGTATTAACATAATTTCAAATGTAAAGATATATAGTATATTCTATATTAACATAATTTCAAGATTTTAATATGTAAAGATACATAATATATGGATAATATTTGGGTACTTGAAATAATTTGTTGATGGTTTATAAAGAGGGGTACTTTTACTTTTAGATAGATGTTTTTAAATTATAAGGTATTAATTTGTTTATGTGTGAGGAAGACCAACTATTAACCAAATAAAAATTAATTTTAAGTTGCACAACCAAAAGAAAGGTTTCAACTTCTATATGTACATGCAAGATAGCGAGTATCCCATATGGTCATGGCTCACAAGTTTAGAAGATTGTATGTTATCAATATAAAATTAAATGCAAATGGAAAGATTCAATTAAAATTTAATTTCATATTTTGAAAGAAAACAAAACCTACTATAACTCAATTATAAAGTAATAATAAGATTACATGTCAAATTTGATTTATTGCATGGTATAAATTATATTTAAAAAAAAAAAAACAATAAAATATTAATCAAAAATAACTTTCAATATCACTCATAAATAAGATATTGTTTGTTATATAGACACATAAAGTTATAGTTATATATATGGATTTTTTTTTTTCTTTTTCTTTTTAGTATAAGGTAGATGTACAATTCTTTCACTATTTAATATGGAGTTGATAAAACATTTAAAATAATAATTTTTTGATAATTATATTACGACTTAGTATGTATGAAAGGAAGGTGTAATTCCTTTTGTACTACACATAGAATTGAAATATAGTATTTAAAAAAACTAATAACAAAAAAATATTTTAGTGTAAGTTATAAATAAAATATTTCAAGATTTATATTAAGTAACATGATTTTATATCAACTTTTTAGAAATAGAGATAAATAAAAAAATGTTTTTTTTTTACACTTTCTAATGTGTCAGAGATGTGTAATTCTTTTATGGTTAAATATTTCAATGCTAGCTTTAACTTTTTATATATATGGAGAATAGTATGAGGAAGATGTGTGTTTGAAAATAAACTAAGAATATAAAAAAAATAATTTGATATTATGTGCGTCTATGCGTTTTTCATTGTAAAAGGTTATCGGTTCAAATCGAGTATGTACAACTTTGTAGAATCTAGTACTAATATAATTGCTCAGAGATGGGTTTCTTGTCCACAAACAAGGGAGACTCATAAACCAATTTGGTTTCTAGCTTGGATGTGAATTTAAAATTAAATTATTATTGTTATTATTGTTATGTATAGAGAGAAAGAGGGAGAGGATATTTGAGTGGGCATGTTAATAAAATATTTTCAATATCAACTATGTATACATAAAGCAATTAAAAATAAAATATTTTTTATGGTTGAAATATTTTATTGTTGTCTTGTTTGAAAGGAAGGAAATGTATAATTCATTCCATGCTGGTGATACAAGACATATATAGAGAGATCTGAGGTTAAAATGGATTTACATTGATTTAAAAAATTAACATATATCTATCTTTAATCTGCAAAGCATTGAGAGGGATTGAATCTTTGGAGATGCAAATCTTTTTGAATTTTTATACTTCAAAATATGTTTATACTTTAAAACAATTTATCCTTCTCAATACTTAATAACTGCAAAATTAAAATAATTTTACACTAATATTAATATAATATTCATTTTTTAATATATATATATATATATATAGTCAAGTCGTCTGTGATCCTCTAGGCTTGATCCGTGGCTTGAGGAGCCGCGACCCAGATGCATCTAGTCCATCAAAGTCACTCGAGGATCACACCCAACATCTAATCCGTCAAAGTCACCTCAGGATGACACCCAACCTCGACCACACCAACCCTAAGTTTACTAGATTCCACACCAACCCTAAGCTTACTGGATTTTTTAGCATGTCTCCCCCCCCTAGAGCATGAAACAACCACTCCCTGGGAGGTTTGATCTTGGATCGCCTTGCTAAAGAGGCCCGTCCTCAACCAATTGTGCTAGTGAGACTTGACTTTCATTTTATATTTTTCCTACTAAATAATATATATATATATATATATTTAATATAATTTTTCCAAATATGAAAGCACTGCTAACTATGGCAAATAATAAATTATTTATTTAATTATTTTAATGTAATTGGGTAACTTAAAAAATGTAACATAAACCTTTTATGTTCTTATAAATTAATTTAGATTAAATGGTAATTTGGAAATGTGTTAGTTTGTAAATTGATATTTTATTAGTGTAACAAGTTTCATGTTATTATCTTTTTGTATTATAATTTTATTTAAGTAGATAAATAAAAATATTATTTATTTTTAATGGAATGAGAATTTATATTAGATTAAATTTATGATGGAGTATAATAATTATATTACAATATTTTATATTGTAAATATTATTTGTTTGTTAAGTTATATATTGTTTAGTTAAGGCTATAACTTTAAAATGTTCACTTGAAACTATCTTAAAACTAGAGAAGTGAGAGGTGTAATCCCTAAAAAAAACCTAAAATTCTACAAACTTTAACTTCCATATTACTTATAAATTGGGGTGGTTTTATGGAAAAGCATGTGGGTGGGGGGTGGAGGGGAAGGGCCAACATGCCCCCCTTTGGAACTTGGCATTAATCACAATTAATCATGACACTCCTTTCAATTAATTCACATCCTAAGGCGCCCAAGGGAAACCTTGATATGCTTACCACCCTGTAGAATACACTCCAACGAGGTTTGTTTTATCATGTGAGTAGAAATTATTGGGGGAAACATGCCACCCTTCTCATCCAATTTCTATTGTTCATTTTTGTTTCCGTTTTTATGGGACAAGCAATTCAAGGTCCTCCTGACTTGGCCTCCCTTGTGTTCGAATCAACGACACTGTCACTCACTAAGGGACTTGCTTCTTGTATTGTGGTTGTGTGGAACCTCGGGTTGGTGCATGAAATTCACCTTGGAAATGAAATTGAAGGCTCACTCTCAAAATTAACAGAATATCAGCTCCAATGCAAGCCTAATAGTCATCCCACTTCATTGCAGGTGCTCTTGTCCTCAATTGCACATAGGTTCATTTAGAAACATATCGTTTTGGTAACTCGTTTATTGTGCATCAATTTATTTATTCTCTCCTCTTTAAGCTCAAGCATCATATCTTTCTTCAATCTTTGTGCCACATTGCTCTGGTTATTTATGGTTTCTAGTCATATTCTACAGCTGGGGCACTTTGCAGTCACGCCTAGTTGTCTTTAGGTCTCTCACAAAGCTTAGTTCTCATTTGCTGGGTTGTTACACTTCACCTTACTTGCATTGACCTATATATATCCCTCCTCCTACAACCAAGTATTCTCACACAACACTAACGTTGTTAGCATCTTAACATTGCTTTGATCCAGTGATAAGTGCTATTACACTTATCCTTCTCTTATTTACACTTTCTCCTTAGTGGTCCTCATTGATACCATCCTTTCGTTTTCTCCCACCATGCCTCATCAAGAAATGTGTTTCCAATGTAGCTCTATTGGCATGGGGGAGGGAAAATCCTGTGACTGTTCTCAAGCACAATCTACAATACATTGCTACAATGGATCTACGCCTGAGCATATACAAACACATAATTAATTAGGAAAAAATTGAATCTATGCATGAGCGAGAAGCTCACACAAATGACAACATCTTCTCACAAGCTACATAATGAATACAGATCCTGACCAAACTCTTGGATGAAAAAATAAATATTTGTGCACAATATAACTCTACTAACACATCAAAACTCTCATTGATAAGGCTCTTGAAGGAAAAGAAGACAACAATAGTAAAAAACCCCTCCAAATCAGTATCATCCAAGCTGAAAATAAACATATGTCATTGGAACACAGAGATATGGCTATGAGGCTCGCTAAAGTTGAAGCTTTACTTCACAGTGGGAAGGGTACAACCTCCCCGGGCACCCCTGACGCTCCTATGGATTTATAAACTTCAACCTAGACAACACTACTATTTATTTCATAGTGGTCATCAAAATGTTCATATGGTTTTCAGTCCTACAACTATTACTAATCATAAGTAGAGTACCCACCATTTTTCTCTAGTCAACACTACATATCTTTTTGCTATACTTGTATTTCATGAAGAAATTATGCCAAATTTTAGTTTCTACAATTTATATGTACTATTTTGGACAAAGTAATTACTACTCTATTTCTGGTTTGGTTTCCCTCACGAGAAACCGCAACAAAAAATTGTTTGATGTATGCTTTTCCTAGCTAATCAATAGAAATTTAATCTTACAAAAAAAAAAAAGCTTCTATACTACTTACACATCATGAGGAGAAGTAAACCCATCCTAGGTAGAACCCAATCCTTTGTCCATAATTGATTCATTTAAATTTGGGATATCATGCCAAGGAGAGTTGGCATAGGTACTTGTTGAGGAAGGTTTAATGCTGTTGTCCCAGATAGAGTTGACATTCTTCCATTTTCTGATGCAGTATATAGATTTCATCCTTTGAAGTCTGATCATATTACAATGTTCTAACAATATTTCTATGGAAGAAGTGATGGTAGAGATCAACTGGTTGTGAAAGTTGTAGAGCTAGTATCTCTTCCTCCCTTGACTTTAATTGTGCACTCAGAGTGTCATATTAAACTCCCATACTCATATTTCTTTTCATGGATGGAGGATTATTTTCCCTCCTAGGTTCCGCTCCCCCACCGAATTGCTCTAATTGACATGGCTAATTTGGACACTTCTACCCAACAAGCACTTTAATACAATCTGGTGTTCACAGTCTCGACAACCAATGACACAATATCTTCTACATTACATGACTACAAACTTACAAACTGATCTTCCTATGCCCCAATACATACCATATGCCCCTGTTTTCCCCACACCTTCATACAGGTGGATCTTCCTCGAGCTCATAGGTATTATAATACCAAGGATATCAATCAATCCCTAAAACAAATGTATAGAGTTTTCATCATGCCTCATATAGCTAGAGATGTCAACCAAATCAAAATTCAAAATAAGAGTGACATAGGCCGAAGTGCCACCATTAATTACACTGAGTGTAGAGGATATCAAGCATCAAATAGATTGCAACGCTCCCAAGCTCAATAAGGATTCTGTGCTCTTAAAATTCCCTTTATTGGCTTTCCTAGGCCTCTTCCTTTCGAAAGTTTCTTGAATGCTTGGCATAAACATGGGGGAGTAGATATCAACCCCAATTTGACCATAACCATATAAATTTACCATGAAAGAAAGTAGATATTGCCTGCACATGTCATTATAGAGCTTTCCAAACCTCCACTCAACTTGGAAAATTGTACTTTAGGTCATTTTTGGTTGCATGCGAGAGTCTATATACCCTTGTTTAACTTGTTATTGCATGCATTGAACTTGGAGAAGATCCACTAATCAGGGACATAAAATCAGTAATGTCTTCCTAAACAAAGGTTTCCCAATCCACATGCTAATTAAATTGCATCAACACATGAGAAATCCCACGCGAATTTTGATGGGTATAATTGATATGTGGAGTGGCTTTCCATCTGCCACCCCTCACCATGCTTCAAAATAAATCCAGATTCATGTGTCACATATTTCCATGAGGATTAAATGATATGACATAGACACTCTAATTCTCCCACACTCCCATGTTTACATGCTTGATACTACTTTGCATACCCATCTTGAGCTTGTCTAGGAGTTGGTTTTCTAAAAATATTTGGAGCTCTATAGTATGTGGTTTGATTTGATTTAATGCCATATTGTATATTCGTTGGGTCAAAAAACGGTCCATATGATGAGGGGGCCTTTGATTTTTTTATTTCATGAAAATAAAGTCAAGGGAGAGGGAACCATGAGGCTTTCTCATTGACCCTCAGTTCACCCATGTTCACCCCTTCATTTACCATTACATCTACTTTTTGGTCTTTTTCCATGAGTAGATGATATACTTTAATAGAGAGAAAAAAGAAATGATATTTTTGATCCTTTTCACTATATTTTCAATAAGTTTTCATGTGGAAGGGAACCAACTACATATGATGGATTAGGAATTTATAGTCTCCAACAACAAACAAGGATAAAAATGATGTTATTTTGCTAACATTATTCCTTTAATTAATGCATATGCTTTCACTTGATTGTTTGAGATTGATCTCATTACCCATACATATAACAATTTTATTTTCCCTTAGAGCAAAGGATAATGCTTCTCGCTCCTACCACCCCTTAAGAATTATTTATATAAAATTATTTGTTCAATTTTTTTTAGATAAAAGGTTAAATTGTAAGTGTGATAGTAATTGGTGTCATGTGTGGGATTAAGGTTAAATGTTTTTTTTTTTTTGTAAGCTTGGTAGGACTCTCTGATTTTCAGGTCCATTACACACCCTGCTACGGGGGAAGAGTAGCCCAAGATTTGAACCCAAGACTTCCGGTTCGGTGAGATTTCATTTCCACGGCCACTACCACTTGAACTACCCCATGCAGACAATATTTAACTGCAGAGTTCTGATAGGATCCAATGCATTAATGCTAGTATGATCGCACCCCGGTTAAATTCTACTTAAATCACATGACTTTACAGCTATACTTTTAGTGATGATAGTATGGTATGGCGATTTTTATTTCAAATACTATTTAGTTTTGAAAATGCCTTTTGGTCCTAGAGAAAGGTTAATATTTCATTTTGATTAGCTAAGAGTTTGTCTTAAACGTTTTCTGGACAAATTAATGAGAATCAAAACACCCTTATGTCAATCTGGTTCATAGTCTTATGAAGTGTGAGCACAATAAATGCTGGTAACAAGATCTAAATTTAAAACCCTAATGACCTAAATATGAGACTATGATATAGGCTTCATAAATCAACCTTCTATCACTAATGACCAAAATCAAATAGTCAAAAAATCAAAAAATAAAATGGAATGACTGTGAAGTAACCTTTCTCTGTGTTGATTTCCCACTCATAATTCAAGAGCAATCTTTCACTAGATCTAGCTAGTGTTCATGCTCTCACTAAAGAGAGATAAATGCAATATAAGAAAGTGGAATAAAGTGAAAGGAAGTCTATTCTAAAATGGAACAACCACTCAATATGCCTCTAGTCTTATCTTACTACATACATGGCTACTCAAAGCCTATACAAACGTATGAGGCATAGAAAATAATCCAACACTACTGAAACAAGTAGTGACTGTAGGTGAATATGTGAGCAGTGGACAAAATTAAGAGAGCTCAACATTATTGCACTTAGATATGTTGCCTCTATGCAAGGGTGTTTTTGGTAAGGTTCTCTAGCCACCTACACGTTCAACAACAATCTCATGCCATCTCAGAACTTGTCTCTGGACAACCTCGCTGTAAAATCCTAGACATTGGTTAGGTGTTGTCATATCATGATTGGTTGGTTCTTCCAGAGAGATAGGGTCTTAGTAGTATAAGAAAATCACTCTCAACTTCAAATTACTCAAAAATGCAGTCAACAAATCATAACCTTATCTATTAAGAGAATAAAGTATAAAATGTAATGTGGGTTCCACTAGTGGAGGGTGGACTAACCTAACTATGCAAAGGTGCAATAGCCTACCTCATTGTGCAAAGAAGAAAAACTCTATTAAGATCACACATTCATAGAAGGATTAATGACTCAAACTTACATTCAAAGTGTTTCTTCCCTATATATGCCAACATGTGCTACCATGGATTGATATAACCTACTGTATACTGTGTATGGAATTCAAGGTGCATTTAACAAGCCACTATGCAATTATTTTCACAGTATATGCAACAAATCATTAAGGTATTTCACCATATATGAAACAAATCACTGTGTGTTAGTAATTATGCAATGAGTTCTTGTGTGTTTATATAATTTGGTGTTCATACAAGAATCCACTGTCTTATAACAGTGCATACTATGTTTTGCAAAGAGCTATTATAATATAATAAACATTCCAGTCCTTCAATATGTCAACAACCTATCAAATTATGGAGGAAGTCTTAAACCCTAGATCACATACAATGATTCAAAACTTGATGCAACAATCACTTTTGCTGATAAATGAAGTTCATACATTTAAGTTTTTGCTAAATCACACTGTCAAGAATACATGTATATGTTTTTTAGATTAGTTTGTGTGCTATTGATGCAAAGATCAAGCCGAGTAAAGATTATTCTATGACCTCCAATCTACTGTCAATCAAATATACAATGCTCTATGAGAATGATTGAAAGGGACAATATTAATTCTCACAACATAGGAGGGTATATAAAATATAATGTAAGAGAAAGGGATGGGAAGAGTGCCTTGTTCCTCCTATGCTGAACTTGAAATAACAATGTCACAAATGACTACATTTACATTGAACCATAAGTAATCAATGTTACAAATAACCACAGTTCTCAATAAAGGTTTATAGCATTAGGTTCCAGTTACCACAATCTCGTTGACATCCAAATAAATGCTATCAACATATGCTAACACCACAAGATTGTTATTATCTAAATTTATCATTCAAGGGAAGTTAACAAACACTAATGTTGTAGAAATGCGAACTACCACAAATAAACACTTAACACGATCTAAGCTAATGAGATCTCATCATAAAATAACAAGAAAGAAAACTATAATGAAATAGGATACACAAGCTCTTGTCGATCCAGATTGGTGGGTCCTTACCAGTCCATGTTGGCAAGTTGTTTGGTTACAATTGCACTAATGGGATGCACTAGTAATCAACATGAAGTTTCGATTAACCAACATGGGAAGTTACACAACTACACGCTTATGCCCAAGCCATAACAAAGATTTACTAATATAGATAAAGAACTATTATAAGTATTGTTTGCAGAGGTGTTATGAAAACATAAACATACAACTTAGTGTTTACAGAGTATAATACATGATATATATATATATATCATCGTTTTCTCAGAAGTAGATATTCATGTGCATATTTTAAGGAAAAACTTGGATCATAGCTTTGATATGCATCCTTAGTGGTTGAAATCCAAATCATGGTGTCCATGATTAGTGAAACCTTCTTGACTCTATTGAATCGAATCCATCACAGGCGAGATGATCGAAAAATTTCTGAGTTGACTGGGTTGGCCTTATGCTCAATGTGACCAAGCCCCATATACAACGTTGACCATGAGTTTTAGAAGGCTGCAATATACACAAGGCTAATTTTTCTTCATTAGTAAACTCAAACTCTAATATTCCTATTAATCTAACTGAAAACTTAGGAAACAAACAATTTACCTTGAGCATGCTTTCAAAGAAATGGGGTCCAATTGTAACACCCTCCTCCCACATCTACCCAAGTAACCGTCCAACTGGGGTAAACATGTGATGAGA
Organism: Pinus taeda; assembly: GCA_000404065.3. Taxonomy (NCBI): domain Eukaryota; kingdom Viridiplantae; phylum Streptophyta; class Pinopsida; order Pinales; family Pinaceae; genus Pinus; species Pinus taeda. The sequence goes on from APFE030333675.1 coordinate 24,293, forward strand.
GGCTACTATGATGGGATTCGACCTCCTCTGTTACCTTAAGGAAGTGGAATTGGTAGAAACACAACATACAAAAATCCCACATAAGCTACAAGACTCCCAGGAACCATCCCAACCTTTCCAACAACTAACACATAGGTCCCACTGATTTTCTAGGCCAATTAATCTCGGACTCTCCCATGCTATGGGCATGCCAATGTCCAAAGGGCTCTAGATGCTCCCACAACATGGCATACGATCGTCCAAGGACTATTTTTCTCAGTGCTATGCCAATGTCCATGATATTTGAGCCACTTTTTCAGGTCCAAAGCCCAGGTCACTGCCCATAATTAAATGACACATTCAGAACAGAAAGATAACAAGATAAGGATGATGCAAATGTAATTACTTGAACAAGGGCTTGAATTGACCCCTACTAGCTATTAAAATCATTTCGTCAAACATATCACAAATATGTAATCTACAGGTGTAAACAACAGATCTAAGCATAAGGGCCTCATACTTATCTAAGAATCACTAAGAAGCATTGTTGCTTTATATCATTAGCTACATTATCATCTATTAGGTCATAGATACATTTTTCATTCATTTATAAATAAAAACATGAGGAGATCCATACATCATCATTATCATAATACATGCTTATAACCAACATAATAACAACATAAATATCAAGGATACATCAGGCATATAACCCACATATAAAACAATACATTGATACATAGTATATCAAGGAGAGAACCTCTTATTAATGAATGCAAAATCCAACCTGGGATGGGACTACCACGTTCCACCTGACCATAGAATGGATGACCCATATCTCTCTTCAGCCATTCACCCCCATGCCCTATTCCAAGCATGAATGTGGGACTCAAACCAAAAGAACCAACTAGGGTTCCCGACGCGAAATCACCTCACCCTCATCAATATAAATTAGGCTTTACTGTAATCCATCCCGAATCACTAAGCCAACACAATAAACATGTAATAAAATTCTTTACCATGATCTCCACTAGATCAATATGCCAAAATAGGAACGGATGCCACCGATGTATCCACCTACATTGTGAAGAATTTTCTTGCCTCCTTGTCTCTAAGGATTTACCACAATCCATAGTTCGATCTAGGGATCACTAGGCCCTAAAACGAGACACCACCCTCTAAGCTTTACTATATAACCCACCATTCACTGATAAAGATTCCTAGGCCTAATAAAGGGAAAACACCTCTTGGATTTACCGAATATCCTACCATTCATCAGTAAGGATTCCTAAGCCCACCGAGGCAACACTAAATCTGGATTTACCGCAACCCATAGTTAAGTTCAGGGGTTACTAGGCCATGCGTTCTGTCATTCAGAGATCCACCTCACTCAACCTCGAATCCATTCGATAATCCATCTTAACCAAACATGAGAACCCCATCACACCATGGTGCTGTAGCGGCTACAACCACCCTCGAAAGTTTTGCCCATGCTTCGTTTTGGAGCCTCCCTTATAAAACTCAGCAGCTCATCTCACACTGATCTAGGTACTTGTGCTTCAACTAAGGTTTATTATTTCAATCTTGTCTTGTGTTTTCTCACTTAGCACTTTTTCTAACCCAAAATTCGATCTCCTGACTTGGTCTTTCGACAGTTCCAGGCTCCTTAGAGAACTGCACAATCCTTGAGGGCAACTGGCCTTGCTCTTGGGAATTGCGAAGTCTTGATTGATAATGAGCCTTGTGCCTAGGAAATGCATAGAACAGACTAGCAGCCAAACTTGAGCTAGGAAATGCACAGAACATGAGAGGCAACCCAAAGCCACTCAGCCCATAAATTGTGTAGAACCAACTATGCTCAGAACCTGCGCAATGCATGTGCAAGAGAGTTGCTCAGTTATCTCAAGAACTGAGCAATCTCTCCACGAAATGCATGGAGTTTTTTCCTGAAAAAGTTAAAAGAGAAAAGAAAAAAACTTCTCTAAAAAATAGGGATCTATTTTTAACAATCCAGAGGAGGCACTTGAGTTATTTTGGAAACTACCGCCAAGTGTTGCTTTTTCCTTGATTTGTGGCATGCATGTCATAAACCCTAATTTGACTAAAACTATTTAATCGGCGTTGCTAGAGTTCATTTTCACCTTCGACCTTGGAGATCTGGCATTACCAGGGAGATTAAGGAACCTTCGGTGCGATCTTCGTCGCTTTTCCGGGTGAGTTTTGTTTTTATAGTCTTTTGCTTCTTTCTCTGTCACTTTTTGTCATTTAGCTTGTGAGAGTGTTGTTTCACTTGTTTCTTTGAATGAATGTTAGCGTTTTAACTTGTTTTATCTTTTAAAAGTGTTGTTTCAAGTTTTACATTGCCTTTTCCAAGTGTCGTATGTGTTACCCTGCTTTTGCACCAATGGTCGCTGTTGCGGCAATTCCCTTCACATGCTTCGTTTTCCTTTAGTTTGATTGATTCATGCACTTGTTTCACTTGCATACATAATCACTTATTTAGACATGCACTCAACATCGCACCGTCCTTCATATTTTCTCGATTTCACACTCCCTTTGGGTAGATCTGTGATCCCCTTGCCCGAATCTCACTTTTAAATTCATGCACTTCGCAATCTGGGAGCTCAAAGTCTCTACCTTGGCTTTTGGAATTGCGCAAAGGCTGTCCTGGTCTGGATCCAACTATGCACTACATAGTTCCAGGAGCTAGTCTCCCAGCTTGGCCACTGAGACTATGCAATGCGCAACCTCTCCTGGCCTTGGCCCAAAATTGAACTGCACATTACATAGTTCGAGTCAATAGGTCTCCGTTGAGTCCCAAAACTGCATCTTTGCTACACCCTTTTCTAGCTTATTTCCATTCATCTAAACCTCCTAAATCATCAATATCATTGCATAATAGTTTAACAAAGGGCATTTAAAGTGGTTTCTTGACTATGTGTTTGTGTTGCTATTTGAACTAGATTTTTGTTTATAAGTTGCGGAATCTTGTCACTTTCCACAGCCAGCCCAAGTTTCCGCAGCTATTTTGTCAAAGTCTATATTGTAGGTGTCTTCAGGTGAATTGAGCCACATGGGCAAATTACAACCGACGTGGACATGGACCGAGTCCTATTGGCTTAGTCGAATTCAACAGAAAAGGCCATAGTCAATGGTGGGCAAAATGGTGGTCAACTCAAGAGTCCTACGGTGATAAAACTCTGTTTTTCACCACGTGAAGCTTTGTGAGGTTGTTCCTAGATCTCAGGGGACAAGTTAGCACCCGTGGACTGCTCCATGAACCAGATCCAACAACCACCTTCCAATGATTAAATCCTCACGACAGCCATAGTGCTAAATCTTGGGACGTGGTCGTTTACGTGTCTTGTATCAACACCGAATGTAGGAAAACAGATATATTATCCTTTGTTATAAATAATGCGTTCTCATATGCATGTTGGTTAGCTTTTTGATGATGTAATTTTGATTGTAAAGGAACCCACTGTGCCGTACTTTATCATTGTGTTGTGACTGCATTTTAATATATGAGAAGTCTCTGCTTTTGAACTCAATTGGTGGTTGATCGTTGACTGTCCGAGGATTGTGCAGAGGGCCCCTGCACAAGCCGAGATCTTATTTATTATTGTACAGTTTCATGTTTCATTTATTTATGTTCTTATGCCATAACCATTCACTTGTATATGTATCACAGTTCTTATGGTGTTAATGCTTGATAGCTGTCCATAGTTTTTCACATTTTTAACTGATTAGTGCTTTTGTTTCAGATCACAATAGGCAGCCCGGGCAGCACATAGTTTTCTAATGACTAATGACATGGGATCATTCTTGTCCTTCTGCTGATTTTCATTTCTTTTAGTTTTTAGTTCCAACATTGTGTTATTTATTTCAGTTTTGCTCATTTACTTTTCTGCAAGTTAGTTATTGAATTGCTCATGACATTCTCAATTACCTCCTAAAGCCAGAGTGAGTTGAATGGTGAGGGATTGAAGTATGAAGTGTGTAGTTTGATATTAGTTTATTTTTCTGCAAGCTAGTTATTAAATTTCTCATGACATTCTTAGTTACCTCCTAAAGCCAGAGCGAGTCGAATGGTGAGGGATTGAAGTATGAAGTGTGTAGTTTGATATTAGTTTATTTTTCTGCAAGTTAGTTATTGAATTGCTCATGACATTCTAAGTTACCTCATAAAGCCAGAGCGAGTCAAATGGTGAGGGATTGAAGTATGAAGTGTGTAGTTTGATATTAGTTTTATTTTCTACAAATTAGATATCGGATTGCTCAAGTTGTTTATGATTACCTCCTAAAGCCAGAGCGAGTCGAATGGTGAGGGGTCAGAATATGAGTTGATGTAATGTGCTTTTAGTTTACTTTGCTTGCAATTGTTAGATTTCTTTGAGTTCAATTTTTCTTATATTTTCATGGCAGCAAGGATAATGGGTTTCATGGTCACTAGTTCACCATTGTTTAATTAGAATAGTGGCACATTTTCACTCTCTTTTCAAGAACTAGTTTCATCATTGCATGTTTTTAAAGTTTGAAGTTTGGAAAATCATTATAAAAGACATCATTACCTTGAACATTTATATCACACTTGTCTTTTAGAATTTCCATCTCACATTAGGAAATCAACGAAATAAAAACAAACAAAACAAAAACTCAAAAACGACAAAAGTAAGAAATAGGCTATCTTGCAAATATAGTGCACCACACTTCAACAGCTTACGAATCCCGGATTGAAAATTAATACAGAAATTTAGGACACACTAAATTGACAAAACATTTTGGCGCCGTTGCCGGGGAAGTGTAACTAGGTAGCCAATTTCCTAAAAAAAAAACAATAAAAAGAAGGGAAAAATTGATAACTTCTTGAAGTATGCTCTCCTCTTGCACCTAGTGGGACCCGGAGGATCAGAAAAGAGAGCTATTGGTTCAATAATTTCTTAAGTATGCTCTCTTCTTGCACCCAGTGTGACCTGGAAAATCAGAAAGAGAATTATTAGACCAACTTAAAAATAAAAAAAATGACATGCATAGAGCAAGAGATTCTAGGGGAAGGTTTATAGCTAGAGCCAAGAGTTCGATTTTCAAAACTCCATCTTCTTCAAGGCATAGACAAGATTCACCACCATCTACCCCTAGCCTTAAGATTCCTGGAATTCAAGGAGTAGCTGAATTAGAGGATTCTCCTACACCATCTACCAAATCTCATTTAGAGGAAGACCCTTTCTTTACTTCTACAGGAGAACATATTGTAATTCAAGAAGTAGTTTCACCTGAAGAAGAGAAGGAAGAAACTCCCTCTCATCCTCCCTTAATAGAAGAACCAGAGGACTCTGAGGACTCTGAAGAAATTATCATGACAAAAGAAGTAGTAGATGGATTTGGAGGTAGAGGTAGAGGTAGAGGAGGAGGAAACAATGGAAGAGGAAATGGAGGAGGAAGAGGTAACAACAGAGGAAATAGGGATGGGGATAACTCATTTGGATTCCCTATAGCCGATGAGGAAACCCATACAACAATGAAAAACATTTCACCATCTGTCCTCCCAAAATTTCATGGGTTGAGAAGTGAGGATCCCGAAACATTTCTATTTGAGTTTGAAGTCTTGTGTCGAACCTATGATTATATGGAAGACTCTCAAAAACTCAAACTATTTCCTTCAACATTAAAAGGAGCTGCTTTGAAATGGTTCATCGGACTAGCCACTCAATCTATTAATAGTTGGAATGATATGAAACAAACATTCTTGGATAGATACCTGGACTATTGCATGCCCACTAATCATAAGGATGACGTATTCAAGATGACGCAAAAAGAAGACAAAAACTTGGAGGACCTACTTGAAAGATTTCAATACAACTTAAAGAGAGAAAAAATGAGTAATCTAGATGAGGAAACCTTGAAAGCCCTTCTATTGAAAGCCATTAGAGATGAATGGATAAACATTTTAAACATGATGGGAAAAGGAGACATCCCTCAACTTCCACTTCATGACATAACAGAACTATGTGTCCATCTCTCAAGAGGAAAATCTAAAACTGCAAAAGGGCCTAGAGATCCTTCTCTGATTAGAGCAAACAAATATGCAACCAGTTCAATAAGTAGGGCAGAGACTGGCAATATGCTTGATGAATTCAAAACTGATATTTTAGGGAGCCTTAGCGAGCAACTAGACACCCTTAAAATACAAAACAAACAGAAAGCAAAAGCTAAAGATTTGGCCATCTTTTGTCCAAAATGTAGGAAGAAACATGCTCTAAGGGAATGTCCCTTGGATGCAAAAATTGTAAAAACATGTATGATTTGCTCAGAAAGCCATGAGACCAAGGATTGTCCTTCAATTCCTGACCTCAAAGCTGTCTTTCAAGAAGATCCAAATTCAATAGAATCTCTCTATTTTGTTACAAGGAGACCATGGCAGGGGCAACAAAATCAAGGGTTCAATAATCCTATGAACTTTCAACCCCCGCCAAATTGGAATCCTTGGCAACAACCTTGGCCCCAATCTCAAAATCCATATCAATCATGGGTACAAGGTATGCAAAATCCTTATGGGAGATTTGCTCATTTTTATCAATATCCTCCATCATTTCCAAATCAACAAGCTCCACAACTTCCAAATCAAAATCCACAACTTTCATTACCATTCCAACAACAACAACAAACTCCTCAACAAAATTCTCAACTCTTGCTGCCATTCCAACAAAAATCAAATCAACTACCTTCCCAACCATTACCAAATCCCAATAATAAAAATCCTCAAAATGCTTACATGGTAGAAGGACAACAATTTCCTACCTATATGATTGTTCCTCTCAATGATGTACAACTAAGATTTGGTAGAGTTCTAGAAAAACCTTCTATAGATACTCAAAAGCAAATTATTTCTAAGGAAGATTCTCTTGAAGCCAATAAAGGTTCTGAAGCATCTGTTCAAAAACCAAACACTCAAAAAGAAAAAGAAAATGAGTCAACCCCCACAACTCCTATAGTTGAGCAACCTGCATCTTCATCCACACCTCCTTTTCTTGAAAGGTTACATATTAACACAGGAGCGGAAAAACAAATCTTGTTGCCTGACTATGATTTCCTAGATGAATTAAAGAATGTCTGTATCAAGATTCCCTTGCTACAAGCCATAGAGAGATTCCTATTCTAGCAAAAACAATAAAGGAGTTGAGTCTCAAAGACCAGAAGGAAACAAGAGATACAAAAGAATCCACCTGGTAGGAAAAAATGCAGATATCATGATGGGAAAAATTACCATGCAGAAGTATGTAGATCCCGGTAGTCCAATTGTCAAGACACATATCAATGGGGTAGAAATTCCGAATACTTTGATTGACTTAGGGGCTGCTATCAACATTATGAGTAGACAGACTATGGAACAACTAAAACTTCCTAATCTTCTTTTTACACCCACCTTACTGCAACTTGCAAATCAATCTATAATCAAACCATATGGTGTATTAGAATATATTTCAGTCTCCTTAGATTCTTGGGAATATCCAGTAGATTTCATGATTTTGACTCCCAAGAGTAATCTAGAAGGACATCCACTCATTCTAGGAAGACCTTGGTAGCCACAGTTGATGCTTTCATTAGTTGTAGATCTGGGGATATGTACATTTCTGATGGTAATTCGACAAAGAAATTAAATTTGTATCCTCCAACAAAAGCAATTACAGAAGTAGGAGATAATGAATGGGCCAATGATGAGGACACTATACAACCTGTCTTTACTATTTCTGAAATTAGTGAAGATAGTCAAATTCTGAATACATTAGAAAATTCGAAATATCTTCAGAATATGACCACACACAATTTCAGTTGGATTCTGACATTGAGTATCTATCATCTAGACAAATGTCTCTTTACTCTATGGAAGAGTTTGGTAGTTCCACCATTGAAATTTTTCCAGGTAAAACATTGAATATCAACAAAAACTTGGAAAAATCACAACGGGGAGAACTAACCAAAATCTTACAAAA
>APFE030333682.1:0-16935 GCA_000404065.3 Pinus taeda
TATAGAGTTAGGTAAAGTGTGTTTCTTTACCGTTGTACATTTTGTAACTTACAATCTGACGGTCACGATATGTAGTGATCCGACGGTTCATTCTCTCCTCGGTATTACCGACACTTGATCCGTGGCTTGACACCCGATTGGTCCATGAATTCTATTTAAAGCGCATGGAGGGTCATTTGTAGGTTAACCGTGCATGAGAGAAGCTTATGTAAATTTTCATTCTTTTATTAATAAATTGCCTGTAGTAGCCACGTTGGCGCAGGCCGTGGACTGTTTCCCTCTCTGAGGGTTTTAACCACGTCAAAATACTGGTGTATTGATCTGTGATCTGTTTGTGAGCGGTGTCCTTTTGGTGTTCTGTCTGAGGAACTTACCCTGTAAATTCCTACAAAATGCCCTCAACTTATGGGCTAAATGCGGAAAATATATTTGCAGATTTGGAGATTGGTTTTGGGCGTATTCATGGCCATCATCTGACATTGTAAGGCTGCTGTTATCTAATTTTTTCTTTTCCTTGCTGGATTCTTTTTTGCTATTGTAGTGTTTGTTTTCCAGCATAGGAGGGCTGAAAAGAGTGACCTGTTTGCTTGCTTAAGGCTTGATAATATCATATTTGAATTATGCAATGTATGTGGCTGATTATTCAAATATATTATATTTTTACTTCATACATTAAACTTATGTTAGAATTTGAGGCCAGTACATAATGGAAGTGTTGTATCCATTTGAGCTTTGTACGTTGACCGAAAGTGTAAATCACAGACCTGTTATAGCTAGAAATAATTGTGTTTATTGCATGTTTGCTGCTTTGTTTGCTTCATATTCAAGTTTCAAACTGATAGAATTGTTTTAAACTCCATTACGAAATGGATAAGGCAATCATCTACTTGAATCCATCAACATATATTATTTTCAGACATTAAAGTTTTGTTTTGCCAAATAAATTATAAGTATTAAGGAATTTAGACTTCTGTGATCCATAACATTGTTTAGAGAATCTTCGGCGAAATCACATAATCAATCTTTTGTTGACGCGTTTCGAACCAACCAGTGTGGTTCATCATCAGGACAAGTTGAAGAACCGATCCAGCTTAGCTGGTTAAATAGTATGGACAGAGATTCCAACAGCTAGAATGATAACGGCTAATTTCGACAATATGACCCTGAATTACATATCGTCATAACTTTCTCTATGAGCATCAGATTGAAATTTCGTAAGAAGGTATAGAAAGAGGACGGACTGTAGTTTCTTGTATATTTTTTAGAGCCAAAGGTCGAAATAGTGACACGTGGCACATCGTACAATTTTGCTCTACTGAACTAGTCTATAATTAAGTCACTATGGGAGATTTAGCATAACTCTTCCTTGGAGAATCTAATTTGGATCAGACTGGTGGCATTGGAAAGAGGACGCAGAGGGCTACTGCAGGTCATAATTCCAGAACTTAAAGATCTGAAAGTACAAAGTTACAATCATTTCAAGATCAAGCTCCTAAAATCAAGAAAAAACAAGATGAGGAAGTTTGATGGCAAGGATCCAGTAAATTGGATACTTCAGATGGAGCAATATTTTGATCTACATGGTGTACCACTGTTACAAAAGGTATGTCTTGCATCTTCATATTTAGAACCAGATCAATTTTTATGGTATGAAGGGCTTTGTTCTCGTAAACAACTTGTTGCGTGGTCAATTTTCACGGAGGAAATGGTAGCACATTATGAGGATACAAAGAGCAACACCTTCTTTAGCAGTGAAACAGGAATCGACGATTTTGCCGATTAATCGCGATTCCCACTGGGCTCGGCCACGAAACAATCAGAACCGAATCTTCCCGAGTCAAATCGCGTTGATCGAGTTTGACTCGTGGTCAACATGATTTTGACTCGCGAGTACGCCGATTATTCCGACTTTGCTTTTTTTTTGCGAGTCCCGCCAAAATTTGTGGGTTTATCGGGTTCTGGGTTTCTGTTTGTCGCGTTTATCACTTTATCGTGTTGTTTGATAATTCATCGTCCCGTGTCCATAGTCCCGCATCCAGCGTCCAAACACCGCACAGTCGACACCGCTGCAGAGCCTCGGAGCTGCATTCGACGCCGCATTGTTGAGAATCGAGATATCGTATACCTGCGTGAGCCTTCCTGTAACTCCTCTCTCTCTCTATATATGTATATATATATATATATGTATATATATTATTATATATAATGTTTATATATATTATTATTATATATGTATAATTATATATATGTATAATATAATATAATTATTAATTGGGTGATACTTGTGCAGCCGCCAGCGTGATCAGGTGATGCGAATCGCGATACAGCAGACTCGAGGACAATTTTTCCACTTCCATCTTATCCTGTTGTCACAGAAGTTGAGAGTATTCATATTTCACTTCAGTCATAGACCGATGAATTAAGTGTTAGGAGGAGGCGCCTCTTAAAAATATAATTTGTTTACAGGAAATTGTATTACAAAGAGCTTAATATGCCACAGGAATTAAGTACCTCTGTTTTTAGGGTCACCACAGTTAGCAACTACTTTCTAATCCTGTAATATAGTAATTAAACCTTGATCCTCCTTTATTTCTTCCTTCACTAATGAGTTTTGTTTTGGAGTGATACGATATTATTAATTTCGATCACAATCATAAGTTTCAGAGCTCTTTTGAATGAATATTGCAGACTTCGGATAGATATTATCTCTGCCATAGAAAGTCTCCATCCTCTTTTTCAACACAAGAGACATGATACATCCCTTAGCTGTGCGTTGGTTCTGATTCTAAATGGATTGAGATTTTTCAGCTTCTTTTGAGGCTCTATAATATTTACAGGATCATTCTAAACTCGACCTAACAGATCTCAAAGTTCCTTTGCTTAACTATGTTATAAAACTTTTCCTTCTTCCCTGCCTCTTGAAGTAACTTACCTCTTTATCATAGTTCTGAAACAAGTATCATCGCCCTCATTCAACATTTCAAAAGAAACTTGGACCTGCTTTAGGATGCGCAACAAAATTTTACCTTAAACTCAAAGATAATTGTCCATTATCTTGCCCAGAATTATCCTTGCAAACTTCACTAGAGATGTAGCTTCAACTAGTGTTCTTCATTGTAGCTACCATAAGAGTGCCTTCAAGAAAAGTGCCAACAATTTGTGATCTTCAAGGCTGCCACTGCAGTAGAGTCACCTTAGGTCTTGTTTGTACAGGAACTGAATGTTTTTAGAGCTTAGTGAAAATATACTTTCATAGTTTGTTCAAGGATGATAAACACCCTATTTCAAGGTCTGCTGAGTCTAGAGTCTAGACTCTATACTATATACTTATACTATATAGAAAGCCCGATCCATTTCCATCCATAAACTTTTAAGAACTGAGTTATCCTTTTCTATAGTGCCACTAAAATTCAAGCCATTGCCATTGATCCTCAAGTCACACTGCCGCTGTTATGACTGTTCTCAACTAGCAAAACTTAAAAGGTAGTACTGCACTTTGGCCTTTCAGCATGACATGGCACTTTCTTGGTGTGCTTTTGTGCCAATTTTTAGAGCTTTGTTGTGCTCCATTGAATAAAACAAGGGTTCTGCATGTTTTCTGGTTTTATTGAAAGGCAACATTTCTATATGTTCACTGACATCTGTCTTCATTTAATTTTTTAAATTTCTAGCATATTTTAAATTTTTGGATCATTTTTAAATTTGATTTTTTGTTGTCTTTCATAGGAGCCACAAATTAAATAGAAGCCACGACTCCAAATCTTAACAGAAGCCACAAATTAAACACAAGTTCAAAGCAACAACAATGCCGAGAGAGATGGACTTTGCTTGGGCTTATTGTGACAAGATTCCCGGAAAATCCAAGCTCCTTTGTAAATTTTGCAAAAAGGAATGTAGTGGAGGCATTTATAGATTCAAGTTCCACCTTGCACAAATACCTGGCCATGATGTAGGTATTTGCGGCAAGGTTGACGATAATGTTAAACACCAAGCAGCCTTGGCCCTTGAGATGTTAGAGCAACATAATGCCAAGAAAGCAAAGCAAAATACTGAAATAGGAACTGTTGGAGTTGATACTTTTTCTGCCACTAGCCCCATGTCACCTCAATCTGTTGAATCCTCAATGCTGTTCCCAAGTTTTCCACACATGCCTCCAAGGCCAAGTCAAACTCAAAGCCATGTGAGTCCTTCAACTCCTTCCTTCAACACTGGAGGTGGAAACATAAACACCTTTTTTGCTCCCCGCACAAAACCCAGTTCCCAACCTACCTTGGATGGCACTGGTTGGAAAAAAAATATCTATAGTTAGGCAAGGAAGGCTATTGCTAACTTTTGGTACTATTCTGACATACCTTTCCACTGTGCCAGAAGTACTTATTGGCAAGCTATGATTGATGCAATTGCTGTTGCAGGTCCAGGGTTCAAAGCCCCTACATCAGAGAGCCTTAGGACAGATATGTTGTTAGAGAGTGTTGAAGATGTCATGCTTGTGCTCGCTGAGTTTTGTTCATCATGGGTAGAAACAGGGTGCACCATCATGAGTGATGGATGGACAGATCAGAGGAATAGAACTTTAATAAATTTCCTTGTATCTTGTCCCGCAGGCACAATGTTTCTCAAATTAGTGGATGCTTCAGACAAGGTTAAGACTGCCCAATTTATCTGTGAAATGATGGAGGAAGTCGTTCAAGAAGTGGGAGAAGAATATGTTGTACAAATTGTCACCAATAATGCAGCTAATTATATGGCTGCTGGTAGACTTTTTGAGATGAGGCACCCTACTATTTTTTGGACCTCTTGTGCTGCCCATTGCATAGATCTAATGCTTGAGGACATTGGTAAGCTTCATTGGATACATGAGGTTGTGGAGAAGGCAAAATCCATAACCAAATACCTATACAACCACACTATTGTCCTAAACACTATGAGAATATACACTTAAGGTAAAGAAATTGTTCGACCTGCAGTGACTAGATTTGCAACAAATTTCATATCTTTGCAATTTGTGGTTGAACAAAAGATAAATCTGAAGAGGATGTTCTTGGGACCTGAGTGGATGGGATCTAAACATTCCAAGACCCTTGAAGGCATCGAAATTGTTGCACTTGTGTTTAATGATGGCTTCTGGAAAGATGCCGAAGAGATTATTGCTGTGACGGAGTCCCCTGTTAGAGTTCTTAGGTACTTCAAGTCTTTTAACTTTTTCATTTTTTAAATTTCATTTCAAGCTTATTTTTATTTACAATGTTTCATATTTCTTTAAATTTGAATGCTTGAACTTTCAGGATGGTTGATGGTGACAAACCCGCTATGGGTTACATTTATGAGGCGATGGAATCTCGCAAAGGAGGCCATTCAAAAGAAGATATGGATGATTGAGACAAAATTATATGCCTCTTTGGGACATTTATAGCGATGCACGTTGGATAGGCCAATTGCATTTCCCCTTACAGCTGCTGGTACTTCTATAAACCCCACAATATTTATGATAAGAGCAATTTAATGAGGGATGGGGAGTTTGTTGGCAGTAGGACTTATGACATGCATGGAAAGGTGCTTCCCCTGATCCAGAACAAACAAAGTCGTTCTTTTCCCACTACAAGATTAATAGGGAAACCATCTAACATTGGTTTGCCTATATTACCAGTGCTATAAGACGAGAGTGCGTGAGAGAGATGTTGCCAGGTACCACAGCTTGAAAGGCTTCATCAATTCATTAATTTGTTCAAACTTTATTTTTAGTTTTAAATGTTATTAATTTTCTTTTCTTTAAGTTTACCTATTACTAACTCTCTTAACTTCTATTTTCTACTCACCAAACCCTTACCAGCTTTGCTTTAGGTCTTGGTGGCAAACTTTTGTGTTTAGTGATACGCCAGATTTGAAGGAATTTGCCATTCCAATTTCGGAATCTTTAAACCAAGCATGCAGTGCTTCAGGTTGTGAACGCAACTGGAGCATGTTTGAGAAAATACATTCTAAGAAGTGCAACCGATTGACACAAAAACGCTTGAATGACCTTGTATTTGTCCATTACAATCTACGACTTCGCAACAAACAAATACAAGGTGAGATTCGAGAGCTTGAATTTGAAGGTTTCATTATCTAGTTCGTACTTTAAAGTTCAAAGTTCAAACTTCAAAGTGAAATTTTAATTCACATTTCAATGTCTCATGATAATGACATGTATGCATCATTCACCAATCGACCTTGAAGAGATAGATTTGCAAGCTACAAATGCGACAGACTGGGTTCAATTAGATGAGCCTCCTCTTTTAAGCCTTCATGGCTTGGAGAACTTTGAGAGTCAAGCAAGCGAAGGAGTGGAAGGAATCGCTTCTAGTTCTCACTCTTAAGAGTCTTAGACTCTTAGTCGCTGATTTTTTTTCTGATTAGTATGCAGTTTTTAACTTTTTTGTAAACTTTTAGAAGCATATGCTTCCAAGGACTCAAGACTCAGTGCTTTGGATCATGTTTGGACTCATAACATATATGAGATACTTATTTATTCATGATATTTTGGATATCTATTGATATTATGCTTGTTTGGACATGCCTTTACCCAATATTAATGAAAAATGGTTTTTTTAATTCAATATATGTGTATATTTTTATTTAATGAATTCAACGATTTTTTCCCGATCCGATTAAAACTCTTCGCTCTTTTGCCTCGCCGATTTATTGCCGATTCCGAGTCTGGTAACATTGTTCTTTAGAGCAACACCACAGCAATTGGAAAGTGTAAAAGGGCTTTGTTACATAGTGGAAAGTAAAATTATGGCAACAAGGAAGTCTATCCGTCACAACTATAAAGATGTAAGTGTTGTTTCTTCTAGCCTTCCACAATCTACAAGAGTTACACCACAACAATTGGAAGAAAAAAGAGAAAAAGGGTTTTGTTACAATTGTGATAGCAAATGCACTAAAGGTCATAAGTGTGCTGAGAAGAAATTATTTTACATAGAGTATGAAGAGGAGGAAGAAAAGGATCAAGAAACATCAAAAGAAGAGGATATACGCCAGGACCCAATCCCAGAGAAAGAAGAAATAAATCAGACCATATCTTGTAAAGCATTGGCAAGAATTACCACTCCTCAAACTCTCAAGATAGAAGGGCATATCAAGAATAAAAAGGTGCAAGAAGTGAAAGATCACATCGAGAAAGAAGAAATGAATCCAACCATATCTTGTAATTCATTGGTCGGAATTACCACTCCTCAAACTATCAAGATAAAAGGGCATATCAAGAAGAAAAATGTTCAAGAAGTGAAAGATCATATTGAGCATCAAGAAATGAATCCAACCATATCTTGTAAAGGATTGTAAGAAATTATCACTCCTCAAACTCTAAAGGTAGAAGGACATATCAAGAAGAAAAAGGTTCAAGTGGTGAAAGATCACATCGTGCATCAACAAGTTCTCCAACTTTTAAAGGATAATGCCACTTTGGTGCAAAATCGAATGAAAGAACAGGTAGATCAACATTGTAGTGAAATTTTTTTTGATGTAGGTGATTGGGTATTTTCACTGCTACATCTCAAGCAAGCTATTTTTCAGAAGGAAATGTTGGCAATACTACATGCACTTAAAAAATGGCAACCTCACCGAATGGGAAGACACTTCATGGTAAAAATGGATCATGATAGTTTTAAATACTTTTTAGAACAACTATTATCTTTAGAAGAATATAAAAAATGTGTCACAAATATGTTGGGTTATGACTTTGACATCGTCTATAGAAAATGGAAGCAAAATTTTGTTGCAGAAAGGATGAGGATGTCAAAGCATTGTTTTATGCTATTTCTATTATCCAACCAGATTGGATAAATGAAGCAAGGGATGAATTGAATAAGGATGAAGAAGTATGTCCACTTATTCAAAAGTTGCGAAAGATCCCAATTCAAACAATATTGCCAGAAATTGAATAGGAAGGAAAAATCATATTGGAACCTGCAGCAGTCAAAGAAACAAGAACCCGATAGCTATGAAATCAATCAATTTCAGAGTATCTCATCAAGTGGAAGAACATAGTTGTTGAAGATTCCACATCGGAGGACAATAAGTTTATACAGAAGCATCAAAAACTACTCAAGCGTTGAGGACAACACTTTTGAAGGAGAGGGGCATGTTAGGCCCCTATACTACTAGTGTCAACCCTTATTATCATTAGTACAACCCCCTTATTATATTGATGTACCCATGTAGTGCCCATATTGTTACTATTGTGCCCCATAGAAGCCCACTAGTGTTATTATTGTTCCCTTACATTATTATTGTTATGTCGGCTCTGATTATGTTATGACCCCTTAGACTCCTATATATAGAAAGGAGGTCTTTTCATTTGTATCATCCAAGAATTGTTCATTTATGTAATGTAAAGGAGGTTGCCCCCTCGAAGAGGCTGAATTCTAAGGCGTTGATCTATCTTTTCTATCTTTTCTTGAGCTGGTTTCATAACACACCCACACGGTAACACATCTCTCCATGTGCGGGCGCAAACCTTGTGACAGGTTGTTCCTGCGCGCACCTGTCAGAGTGTGCAACTTCCATGTAGGATAGTTTATAGTCCCGCAGTCCCATTCAGCTACGTGGAGTGCTAAGACTATTCTTCCTATGGATATTCAGGTGGTCACACTACCTGTGTGAGGCTCCATCTCACCCTCTAGTATAGTCCACAAAAAAAACTCATATGTCATCATGGTGATCGGTGTTGTGCACTCCACTGTTTGTAGTTCAATCCCGTCATTACTACGTTTGGTGATATACAGTCCTAGCCATGGTAGTAGACTAATTATATATCGATGATAGTCTTCTAACTCATTAGTATGATCACCCAAGCCTTGCCTTGCCATCCTTCATTTATTGATGAGACATGCTCCCTTGATCTCATTTTCCAACCTCTTAACCTCTGTGTCCATAAAAATGCTTTCCTTCCTTAGTTGTACCCAGTCCTTTTCAAGTTTGTGAAGTCTAAGTTTCCCGTGTCAAATGGCCTCCTAAAGGATTATGTGTTCTATTTCATGTAGCTATGTGATTCCCACATCCAGGGATTCACGCACGGTCACATCTATGGGTGCTATTTCATGTGGATTCATCTTGGCATGCTCTTTAGAGATTACAATCCTCAATTCAGTCCACCTTCTTGGAATTGTTTTCGCGATCAGGGGTTTTCCATATGGTCCCATAGGCCCATCAAACTCCTGGTACTTGTAGGTCCCCATCAGTGCATCTCACATGGTGAACCCTGTTCAGTGCTTCGCACACCTCATTGAGTGTTTCTTTGTTGATAATCCTTAGGGTGCTTCACCTTTCCTACTACTGCATTCCATTCTGATTCTCTATTCTGGGAGTGGTGTGTGCTTGTGCGGGTTGCATATCATATGTCTGTACCTATCGAGAAAGGTGGGCATGCATGTGGTTTTGCCCCTCGTAATTGGCTCTCATCCTTAGCTAGTGTTGAGTGATAAAAAGTGTCTTTTTAACTCCTAATTATCTTCACATTAATTGTCAATCCAGGGATGATTTTTTATTTCAAGAGTGTACTTAGTCTGAGGTAGTCACTTGCTTAAGAGTAATGTTTTGTAGTATAGTGCTTAAAATGCAAAAGTAAATGAATGCTTGAAACAAAATCTAATCATAATAAAAAGAAACTAAAATGTTCTATAGCTAAATCATTTACTCAAACAGTCATCAGTCAAGGACTCAGTAATGATAACTCTCTCCCTTGTAAACTGATGCAAATGAAAATCGATCATAGGCAAGATCTCCAATCTGAGAACATAGACAGCGGTAGTCAATGTTCTTTACAATTTTTTATCTTTCAATCCACACTAAAGAAAATAACTAGAAATGGAAATTCAATTGGAAATGCAACTAAAGCACACTTGCTACAATATCAATTAAAAGATGAAATCAAATCCTTGCAGAAAAGAACAATGACTATGTCTATTGAAAAATTGAACAACAAAGCTTAACTTTAGCAGAAATGAATTGAACATCAAAGTTCATCTTACAAAAATGAAATATTAATGGAAAGGAATAGTAATACCAAATTATTGAAGATGAATAACAACATTGAATGGAAATGAACCACAAAGCTAAATGAACAGTAATACTAAATGGAAATGAACAACATTACGAAATTAATAGAAATGAGCAGCAATACTAAATAAGCAGCAACCTGTAATGCACGATAGAATTTGAAGTGAACAACGAAGCTTTATAACCACAATGAATAGCATAACAATTTAAGTTGTAATGAATAATAATCTTGTTATGATGGAAAAAAATAGCAACGTGATCCAATTGCGATTTCATGCACGAAACGATTTCACGAAAATGTACAAGAACAGGAAGTTAGAAAGCAATGCAGCTCAAAAGAAATGAAAAGAAAATCAAACCATCACATGATTGGAACTATAAAATAATGGTACAGGTAGCAAGTGGATCCACCAGGGCCGGGCCCTTAGCCACCAGTGAAGCACCATCGAGCTTACTCCAGTGTCAAATAATGGAACAGTAACTCTTTTATTGATTAATCATCAAACCGTGAAATCATTACAATAGCAAAATCCTTGAGAATTACAATGGTAATACAATAGTCCCCCTTTCCTCCTATCCTATCCTATCCTATATCTAATAATCCCTAACTTAATTTCTCATAATCTATCCCATCATGAATCATGAATCCCCATCATGAATCCCCTTCTCTGATCTCTATTTTCATTTAAATACAAAGATAGTAGAGAGCAGTTACAACAGATATGATTACAATATCATTCTCATTACAAAATTGAATTTCTCACAACAAATTGATAAACAAGATCATATCTGGAATATCTCTTCATCAATCATTCAACAGGAACAGGTTGAATTTGGCATTGTAGCTGAGATATTTTGGAAAACTGCCACAACAACGAATCTGAGAAAAATGTCTTTAGAGAACCTTCTGTTTATCTTAGTATGGACCGAATTTGGGAAAACAACTCATTAAAAGACTAATTTGGTCCGTTTTGAACAAAACCCATGTTTCATATTTTCCAGATTCTTATCCATTTCCCAAAACGTCCAATGAAAAATTGTTACTTCTTACTCCAACGAATTTCTGAGTTGGAATATTTAATGATGAGTTGGAGATCAAATCTTCAATCTAGAAAATATCCTGGAAGCTAAAATGGTGAACGAATTTATTAATAAACTATCATTGGTAAAAACATGCATAATAATTAATTTATTAAAAATGAAGGAGAAGAAATAATATTTATCCATAAGAGCATAAATAATTATAAGATGGAATTATATGATAAACCATGATAAATGACATGATAAAGAAGAGTAGAAATGGATGAAATAGGTGTTAAAAAGTAATAATAATAATGGCATATTAACAACCCAACAGCTGGGGTTTGACAAATCATAGGCGCATCATCCTCTTGTATCCATGCCAGTGCTCAAAACTTTCCTGATGTTTACTCCACCACCTTGCAGGCGTCGCGTCCAGTACCCATTTCAGATCATCAAACTGTTGTTGTTCTAGTACTATGCTTTCAAATTTGTCCAGGAATTCATCCACCGTTGTTAACCCGTCATACATAGGTAGATCCCTTACCTTTGTTGTCACATAGTGTAGTGATCTAACCATCATGTTGCAATTAAGCATGGCTATCTCGTGTAACCAGTTCTGCCATCAATTTGTTTCCTTGTTTGAATTCGAAGTGCAGGAGATTTTGTGCTCCCTCGAAATCCTACCATCTATAGTTGGGCTCACCCAGCCCTGTTCTCACGTGGTTATCTTGTAGATACAATTGAGGTCATCATCAATATCATCATCGTGCACTGGTTCAGTGTATCGCGCTCCTTCGGCCGGATCTAGTGGTACTACTACGTGTAATGACTTTTAGTTAAAAATCATTTTGGGCTTCTCCAAATTTATGACTCCATTCATATCAGTGGCCCAGTCTATTCCTAGTAGCGTGAGATAGGGATTGCTGTCGTCGAAAATCTCTATCACTTTGAAATCCACCAGTGCACTTGCACCTTCAATACCATCGTTACCCCTTGCAATCTCCCCATGGGGAAGATCTTCTGATGGTTTTCCATTCACAATTGAATAGGAGACCATTGCACTGTGGGTCTGCCCATGCATTCCCATGTTTGTTTCAGTGTTACATTCACATCTGATCCGAGATCCAATATTACTTGATCTATTTCATACTCACCGATTTGCACAATCAACATCATTTCCCTCCCTATGTGCAATGCATGCTTTCCAAGCTTTTGGACCACGCGCGGTTCTCCTGACCCTGTGCACCAAGTGATAAGTTCCTGTATTCCTTTCACAATCTTGTTGTCACACAGTAGTTTCATGCATGTCTCCAGAAAGGTAGCGAGCATTGAAGGATCCATCCCTGGTTCTACTTGATCCTTACTACATGAAGTGGAGGCCTCTGTGAAGCTCTTATTAGCTTCGATGGATGTCTCCTTCACACGTTCTAAATCAAATTCAGGTTCCTTTGTAGGAGCCTTGCGAACCCAAGCACTTTCTTCTGGTTGCTTCCCTTTATCATCTCCAGTGGTGGTACTACTTCTGAGCATTGTGTTTACATTTGGTTCTTTTTCACATAGCTCAAACCTCATCATTTGCAAATTCTGAGTCGCAGGAGGCTGGAGTACCCCTTTTTGGCACAACATCACTATCAATGTTGGGCAGTCTTCTGCATAATGATCAAAATAAGCACAGTACAAACATGATGTCCTTGTTGAATTTGTACAATCGTGGGCATAATGTCCTGGCCCTATGCAATTGTAACAAATTAGATATCTGTGACCCCTTCCTCGTCCCATTCCTCCTCAACCTCATCTGTGCCTGTTACACAGTAATTTGTCACCATTGGTCACCATCCCTGTTACCCCTATTTTCATACATTGGAGAATACATTCTGAGACCTGTGATTAGTGACATAGCCTAAAAACACTTGCATTATGTTCCCCTAAGTATGTACTTCATGTTCCCTAAAGACAGCTTCTGCAAATTATCCCTAAAAAGTGCCCTTTTTCCATTGGCGCAGGTACACAGTGTCTTATCCACGCCAATCACTGAGATCCTCAAAAAGGGGCGCGCCCATTGGCACTCTGTCCTAGAACAACTCTCGCACCAACTAAGTTTGGTAATGATTTTTGGCAAACGCGCACCCATATGTTTTTTCCTTTGAGATCATGAAGTCTTTTGAGGGAAAAAATCCATCTGATAGAAGTCGAGAGTCATCATCTATCCTTGACATCTATCCTCAGTGGCTTTTCAGAGATAATGTCGATCCACAATGGGCATCCTAGTGCATTGAATCTTCCTCCCTTCTCCATTTATAAAAGTTTGTCCTCATGCATTAGACAGGGGAGTTTTGGAGTAATGCTAGTTGTGATTATGTTTGTTTGGAGTGATAGTAAGAGTCTTGAAGCATAGGGAGGTTATGCTGCCCGAATCCTGAGAGAGAGAAGGTCTATTGCAAGGCATACATAGCTGCTCGCCCAGCCAGAGAATAGGTTCGACGTCAGAACCTTGGTAGTATCTTTCTCTGCCTATTATTCATTAATAAACGACTACTATTATGGTTCCAATCTCATTGCCCATTATGATATTTGATTTATTTCCTTTCTGACTGAAATATAGTTGTACTTTGGTGGATTTTATGCTTGTAGTTGTCTCGGTCTTTGCATGTGCATGTGTCCGTTCGCGAGGATCGCTAGGATTGTGACCTGCTGAAGCAAGGGAGTCAGAGGGTCAACTCTACTTCGACATTTGCGTTGGATTCCAGGTTGGTCTTCGTAATCCACCTTTTAGTATACAACTAGGAACTTGCATAGCAGCGTGAATTGATTGTTGCTAGACCCATTTTGGGCTAGCAGGATTGCCTCTGTTCGTGTTGTAGCTCTGATACCACTTGTTGTATATCTAACCCAGAATATTATAGATCTGATAAGAAAGTATGAGATAATGCAAATAAACCCAAGAAATAATATGAAATTGAATCTTTATTGATCAAAACCCTTATGGTAGGGCAACACCATACATTCACTCCTTAAGGAAGGAGAATACTCCACAAGCCATATGCTTGTTCATACAAGACTATTTCTCTCCATATCCCTCCATGTGGAGTCTCTAGCCTCTATATAGGCCTCATACATACAATACCATCCATCAATACCATGGTTTACTCATACCATCAACTAATACCATGGGCCCCTTACATTATTATTAACTACTTGTGGTCCCTTACATGACATGGGTTAACCACCTTATTTATTACTATGGCCCATCCCATTATTACATTATTACCTTGGGTACCTCCCTCGGTACCCCATATTACCCCCCCTAGGTATATAACATTCCACCCCCCTTAGCATGTTTCGTCCCCGAAACATGGGAAGAACACAAATAATAAGATCTACTTAAAAGAGTAGTCCACTGGTACCATGCACCTACATCTAGCCATCTAAGAGAAAGGTGAACCCTCGGTCTCGCTGGTGCCTCGCTTGCTTGAGATGGAAGTTGACCGTGGTAGCTCTTCTGTGTTGATGTGTAGTAAGTGGATCTTCGCTCCTCTCTATCTGTCCTGCGGGGGTTGTTATCCGTGTGGCTAATTGGTTGCCATCTTGATGGTTGTCTTATGGGGTGATGTGGGTGATGATATGTTGAAGTTTTAACCCATGATGGATTTTTCTTTAATTCACTCCTTACTGGAGCCTGACTACTATCTGGTGCATGTTGTGGTGTTTGCTGTGGTGTCTTATCTTTCAATATTACTTCAACCATTGAGCCCTCCTCTGATGTATCAGCACCTGTAACCTTTTCTGCTTCAACCTCTGTTTGTGTTTGATTGTCGATCATCACTGGCTCATCATCTAATATGTCAGACCCTGGAACATCTTCTGCTTCAACCTCCTTGGACTCTACCTGTTTATTAATGGAAATATCCCGTAATGTAATTTTCTTCTTTTATACCAAAGCTTCAGGAATTTCTTCTGTACATTAATATTGATAGTACCCACTGATTCCATCCAAGGGTATCCCAAAATAACATCCATGTTATCCATATCTGAAGCATAAAAATCACCATGCAACACATACTTATCCATAGAAAGCTTCAAATCCTTATAAATTTGAACATCCTCATCATCAACCTTTGTATTTTCAATGTGTTTTGCTGGAACTTGCAATTTTTTTGCCAAATTAACATTGATAAAATTATGCTTACAACTAGGATTTATAGAAACAATGATCTTCTCTTTCTGAATCAATCCATGAACCTGTAATAAGGAGATACCAGCAGAAAATAACCCTTTAGGTTCCTTGGTTTCCTTCTTTTCTGTAAAAATAAAATCTTTGCTAGGTTGTGTGTCTGTCTGTGTGAGCTTATCCACAAGATTGGCTTTATGGTCAAAGTGGTCCATAAGAGCTTTTGTGAATTGGTCCCAAGTCAAGGGCCTTCGAAGGCAACGTTGATGCCTTTGCCACCATTGCAATCTTTCATTGTCCAAGTACATTTGTCCCACACTCAGCTGAGTCTCATAATCATTGATGAAATTCACTCTAAAACATTTCTCCATTTTTGCTAGCCATTTGGTTGGATGAGAGCCATCAAATGCATACAAGTCCTCCAAATTCAGATATACACCCGCCATCACAAAAAAATTGGCGAAAATTTGAAATTGTCACAGTTTAGTCAATATTGCTCAGAATCCCTATTATGACCTGTTTTTGGAAATGGAACAACAATCTGCATCTGCCCATGTGATAGAAATTCTAATCCAGGCACTAGAATTTTAGATCTGCGCTACACCTCTCCCGTCGTCACCGAAATTTCTGCAAAAAGAGCTGATTTTAAATCAGCGATATCTCCCTCATCCGGACTTCGATTCAACCAATTGTTTTTTTGAAATTGGCTATTTTTTCACATAGAATCCAGATCTACAATTATATTTTGTAGATCTTGCACCAGGACGTCTAGATCTACGCCGCAAACTCGTTGTCCTGAAAAATTATCTGCAACCCCACTGATTTTTAAATCAGCGATATCTCCTTCATCCTTACTCCGATTCAGCCGATTTTTTTTTTTGAAATCGGGTATTTTTTCACATAGAATCCAGATCTGCAATTAGATTTTAAAAATCTTGCACCAAAACCTACAGATCTGATCTGCAAACTTGCCGCCCTTGAAATCCTGCAAAAAGTAAAAAAAAATTATCCACTTTTGTGCCCAAGAAAGTGCTCTGATACCACTTGTTGTAGATCTAACCCAAGAAATATATGCTAACAGAAATAACCCAATTGTTGAAAATAATACTGAGAGGGGGGTGAATCAGTATTATCTAGTCCTTTTAACAATTCTTCCTTATTTATACTTTGAATTATTTTTGCATATCAGTACCATAAAACAATAAGCATGAACAAGAAAAACAGACAGTCACATCAAAGAACACCAGATATAAGGTGGAAACCCAATGTGGGTGAAAACCACCTGCTGCAATATGTCTCTATCTTCTTTCAATTTAGAAACTCCTTTTACAATGGTCTTGTACTGGCGCAGTCCTTTACCAATACGCAGGCTGCAACCTGCAGAGAGCTACAACTCTCTCTCGTTTTCCAGTCTCTCCTGGAAGGGAGCTACAACCCCCTACTTCTTTTCTTTCAGGACCACTTTTCATAAATTTTCAAACTGGATCCATAAACATCAAATGATCATCAAGTACCAGTAAGTCACCCAGATAACCAGATCCACAATAACAGTAAACTAAACCCAGAACACCTTATCAACAAAAAATTAGTCAACAAAAGATCTTAAGACAGATACGCAATTTCCTTTTCTCTGGCATGTGGCGTCTCCGCACTGCGCCTTCTATGGCGTCTCCGCACTGCGCCTTCTGTGGCGCCTTCGCACT
>APFE030333682.1:18584-47500 GCA_000404065.3 Pinus taeda
ACCCGAGAGAGCCTTCTCATACCTCGTAGGGCTAGCTACGAGGTGAAATGGTTTGATGTAGCCTTGAGAGTTTATCTATCTCAGCCTAGGTGAATTCCAAGCGCTAACACTGGGAAGACCAGGATCAGTGCGGTGACCATCTTCTCTTTTAACACATCTAGGCTCTGCTGACATTCTTCATTCCAACAGAATGTAGCATCTTTCTTCAACAATTTTTCCATCGATGTGGTAATCTGGGCATAGCTCTTGATGAACTTCCGATAGTATCCAGTATGACACAACGTTGCGCGCAACTGTTTAACACTCCTTGGCGCCTCCAAATTAATTATGACCGTGATCTTAGCAGGGTCCACCATTAATCCTTGTCTGCACACTACATGACCCAGCAAGATCCCGAAGGGGACACAAAATAAGCACTTCTTCAAATTTAGCGCGATCTGATACCTCCGACATTTATCCAGCATCAAGTGAAAACTAGCTACATGGTGATTTACCAGTCCAAACACTGTCCAATCATCAAAATATACCTCCAAAAACTTGTGAATGAACTCTTTGAATACTGCAATAACTACGTGCGAGAAGATTACAGGCGCATTCTTATGTCCAAAAGGCATTACCGTATACTGAAAGCATCCCCACTCAGTCGCGAAGATAGTCTTACTCCTGTCTTCTGGCGCGATCTTTATCTGATGGCACCTAGAGAACCCATTAGTAAACCAATATGCTTCCTGTCCTCCAACATTATCCAATACCTCATCTGTGAACGGTGTTGGGAAAGGATCATGAACACAGGCTCATTCAATTTTCTGAGATCTACACAAATTCTTATTTCATCCTTTTGCTTCTTTTCTTGAACTACCATTGGACTTACCCAATCAGACTCCTCGACTGGTTCAATAATACCTGTTGCCAAAATCTTGTCCAACTCCAAGCGAACCTTTTCCTTGTACTTAGGATTAAGGCGATATGGCCTCTGCTTGATAGGCTTTGCATTTGGTTTCAACGTTATTTTTATCACTCCTAAATCGCCGATTATGCCCTTCAAGTCTAAAAACTTTGTAGGGAACAAATATTGATACTCGCGGAGCAACTCAGCGACCTTATCCACCGTAGCATTGTCCCAGTAGTCCCTTGTCTTCGCAAACTTCGGCTTTGCCTCCGTTCCAATGTTCACTTGTCTTGTTTTCAGCGGCGCAATGATATCTTGATTCTCTATCTGCGACGCGATGATATCTTGATTCTCTATGTGTGGTGCGGTGATATCTTGATTCTCTATCTGTGGCTCCTCAACTTCGCGGTGACCTTCTGCCTTTGGGATATTAATGTTCCTTGGATCCTCTTCTTCTTCTTCAGCAGTCACATTGTAGCACTCCAGCGCATGGCGCAACTAGGTGGTCCAATCTGATTGAATCAAATCCAAGGGATCCTACAGTATTCTGAAGATCGTTGCCTTGACGTCCTGCAATGTTTCATCGATGCACTTGAATCCATCCTCAAAGCTGAATGTCATCACAAATCCCTGTCTCAAAATATCCCATTCGTTTGTGCTGTGGCGGAGCTCGGTTTCCAGGTACCAATTCATTGGTATTACATCTAGAGTATGACAGAACAAATTTACCCACTCCGTTTGTGGCTATGCTCCATAAGCATCAGTCCATTTCGCTAAGTGATCGTGCGGATCACTCCTCCCATCATATTTCTCTGTCAATCGCACTTTTGGGCGACCAAACCATACCCTCATCATTCTTCTGTATTCGCACCATCCATCAAAATTGTCTTTATGCGTACCCCACCATTTTGCGCGCGTAGCGCGCAGTGCCAAATTCAGTGCTTGGAAGTGATGCTTCTCAGGCACTTCCCTTTCAAATGCATCCAAAAATTTATCTACATCAGTTAGACCATCATAGTAGGGAAAACTCCTTACCTCCGATGATACACAGCGCAACGATTTAGTCATCATGTTACAACGCAACATAGATGCTTCATGCAACCTATTTTGCCAGTGTTCCAACTCCTCATTCGAATCCGATGTACAAGAGCTTTCACGACCCCATGTAATGTGTCCATATCCATCGGATTCACCCAATCTTGGTCTCGCTGTTATTTTGTAGATTTGGTCCAAATCATCATCACTTTCATAATCACGGGCCGACTCAGTGTAATGCAGTCCTTCTACAGGGTCCAAAGGTACTATTACGCGGAGCGACTTCCTCCCAAATGACATCGTCCGCTTCTTCAAATTGATCATCCCATTCATGTCAATAGCCCAGTCAATCCCAAGGAGTGTGGGGTAGGGATTGTTGTCATCAACAATCTCTATCATTTCGAAATCAACCAACACGCTCGCGCCTTCAATATCTATTGCCACTCCCTGCAATCTTCCCATGAGGATAATCTTTTGCTAATTCGCCATCCTCAATTGAATCGGAGACCACTGTAGCGCAGGTCTCCCCATTCTCTCCCACGTTTGTTTAGGCAAAACATTCGCATCTGACCCAAGATCCAAGATAACTTTGTCCGTTTCATATTCTCCTATTTGCACGGTGAGCCTTATCTCACGCCCTGTTCTTGCCTTATGCTTACCAATTTTCCTGACCACGCGCGGACCCTCAGGAGCATTTTCTTTACCAGCACACTTATTTATCAACTCCTGTAATCCTTTCTCGGCCTTGCTATCACGTAGTAGCTTCATTTAGGTCTCCAAAAAGGTAACAAGCATGGACGGGTCCATTTTTTCAGATTGTTTATCCTGACTTCCTGAGATAAAAGCCTCAACGAAGCTTTTCTTCGCTTCCATGAAGGTTTCTTTCGCACGCTTTAAATCAAATCCAACCTCCTTTTCTGGAGCTTTGCGGACCCATTCACTTTCTTCAGACTGCTTTCCCTCATCCTTGCCAGTCGCCATTCCACTTCACAGCACGATATTCACATTAGGATCCTCTTCGCGGGGTTCAACCCTCATCATCTGTAGGTTCTGGGTAGGCTGTGTCCCCTTTTCCTGCATCTCAACTATTAATACAAGGCAGTCTTTTGTTGCCTGGTCAAACTGAGTACAGTATCGACATGACAAGCGCGTCGGGTTCGTACTCCCGTGCGTAGTGTCTTGGTCCTCCACAATTGTAGCAAATAACTTGTCCCCAACCTCTCGCAGGTTCTCCTCCACCTCGGCCCCATCCACGAACTTGATATCCACTGCGCGCTCCTCCAGCTTCTTGATCTGGAGGCCGAGTCTCTGTTTGCATCCAATACCTGGGCGTTCTCTCCATCATTAACCCATAGCTACGTTAGTTGCGCTCATCGTGACCCACCGATTTACAGAAGTTATAGAAGCGTTGTTGCAGTATCTGTACAAATTTTTGCAGCAAGTGACAATTGTCTGTCACATGTTTTCTAGCTACCTGACAGATAGTGCACCACAACGCAGGCCCTGTATATGGCCTTGCTTGAGCTTCTGGCCTTAGAGGCATCAACCCATCCTCCTACAACATAATTCGTGAAGACAGGGCAATGATCTTTATCATGCCCCTGGCTCTTACATTTCAGACACCAAACTTCTTCACGCACCTCTAACCGAGTTGCTCTATCTTTCTTCAGACTTTGGAATTCGAGGCAAAGATTTTGCAACTCCGCGTGAATCTGTTGAACTTCCAAAGCAACGTCTTGAATCGGCGTCTCACGCAATCTGATCGCAATCTCTAGGGCTTCCGCCTAGGTCCCAATCTTTTGTTGTGATAAAACAACGCTTAGGTGAGGCAAGAGCGAAGCTACAAACCAATCGCGGTGCTGTCCATCTGTAAGATTCATGTTAGCTTTTCAGATCTTGCATTTCAATCTCTGATCCAGTTCCCAGGGTGTCTCGCTAGGCTTCACATGATTTCCTTGAATCCAACGATTGATTGCGCTTCAGACTTGGGCCTGCTGAATTCCTTGTTGAGTGCAGTATTAATGTCTGCGAACGCAACTGTCGGGTTATCGGTGCAGTACTTAGTGTACCATGTTAGCGCACGATCCTGTAAAGCAGTAACCAATGTTGCTTTCTTCATCTGATCATCTGTAATGTTCTGGGCTATCTATACGGCCTTCGCAATGAACCAAAACTGGTCCGGGTCCTCATTTCCCAAGCCCTTGAAAACAGGCAACTTCACTGCATTTGCCATATTGAACAGTGGTGGAGGTGTCGGTGTGGGCGAAGGTGTATGTTGTGGAGGTGAAGATGGAGACGGTGTGGGTGGATGGGGTATTCGGGGGAATCCTTACCTTATTAACTGGACAACGCTCTGCGGTGAAGCCTGTGCTGCTCCTTCATCGTCACTCAGAGGAGGCTCAATTAGCAGACCATATTCAGGGCCTGTTCTCCCTCTATCCCTGAATAACTTTCCACTTCGCGTAGCTCCAAACATCAAGGTAATTGCATAACCTGCTTTTCAAACAAGAGCATTTTAATCCAAGATTCAAAGAGCTTAAATACTTACCTCGCGGTCCCTTGAAGAAGCGCCGCTCTACTTCGCTGTAGCTGACCGAGGTATCGACTGCGGATTCTGTCACAAATCCTCCGAGGACACAATCAAGCCAGTGATCGACAGTGCACGCGATCTTATCTTCAGAGGCTTTCAACCTCCGCACTAACTTCGGGGTCCATAGTATTAGGCCATCAAGCCTCCACCTTCCTTGGTCGTCCACTAATTTAGCGATCCTCTCATATAGCTCGATCGGGAAGGAATAGAAGAAAATTTTGTGTATCTTTGTGTACAGATACCTGTCCAACCTCTGTTCTTTCGTCAATCGCGGATTCCTGTTTTCTTGCGCTGCGAATTTGTGGATATTTCTATCCAACCATTCCTTAGTTTCTTTCTTTGTTGGATTCCAATGACGTGACATCACACATCTCTTTATGCAGATCTCGGTCTCGACAACAGAACCATTTGTTGGATTTGTGGGTCTTGACCCAGGGTCAGAGTTAAGTTTGCCAAACAAATCCCTACACTACTGGCCCTTTCGGCATCAACCCGTGGAGCGCGGATTGAGGGCTCACTTGAAGCAGTATGGGGGGATGCTGGAACCAAGTTTCCGCACCCAGAGATTAGTTTAATGTCGTTTTGTGCCCTAAACCTGCCTTCGCACAGATTGATAAGCCCTTAAGGCTTATCAATATAACTTCTTTTTATCAACCTCTAGACCTTCACGAAGTTCTATGATTGTCTTTCGCGGACCCTAAATAGGTGAATCAACCACTTACACGCCTCTGTAATTACCCTTAGTTTTGTATTTACCCAGATCGGCTTAAGTGTTTGATAACATTAACATGCAACAAGATATTCTTTGCGTAAACAGTTATTATTACTTGCGTTCATATGACCATGTACACCATGTAAAATCATGCATCAATACAGTATTAATTCATAAACCCATCATTCATCATAATATAATAGTGCATTCATTCATAACAGAAATAGATAGAGAAAACACAAATATTTCCAGAATAATCTCTTTATTGATACTTCAGTTCTTCTTACAGACTCAAGACTTCCTTGTGCACTTAGCTGCAGGGGTTCGCGTGCTCAGCTGCAGACTCTACTCTAGGCCTCTGCGCACATAGCTACAGAGCCTCTCTTCTACCCTAAGACTTCTTCGCTCTTAGTCTTAATGACCCATTACATTAATTGATCTCTACCATCCTTTGCCTTAGACTTTCTAAGACTCTCCTTTTTATATAATCCCATGGTCCGCGGACGATGGGTAGGTCTACTACAAGCCGACACAACTTACATAACAGAAGGGTAAAACCCTTTATGACACTTTATCATCTATGCGCTCCGTGACAACATTTTGTGGAGTCTTTACACTTTTTACAATAAAACTTGGGCTTTTGCCCCAAAATTGACTCTAGGGGACCCTATCCCAACACACACACGTATGAAATATTGCTCTCAATGAGTCTTACGCTCTCTTCGCTCACGTTGCTGCTCTTTCAAGGAGTCTTATGCAAACTCATCTCTCTCTGTTGCTCTCAAAGAGTCTTACACAGGCTATGCTTCGATGCCATGACAAAAATTGAAGAGAACAAAATGTGGAGTAGAGGACTTACTCTTCTCAGTATTATGAATCAGTTAAATAAGATTACATTGGAAACATCAGCAATAAATGATTGGAGTCAAACTTGACTAAATTGGACTTAACTTAAACTAAACTGGGACACTTGGAGGGACGGTTTTGACACCTAACAGGTGGTTGGGATTAAATTCCCCAAAAAATGTTGTTTTTGGAGATAGCTGGGCACCCGGATCCAAGAGAGTCAAGACATCCTCAAGGCTCTCTTGGATAACCTAGTGACAACCTAGAACCAACAAAAAGTGTACGTAGATTGACACTGGATCGACAGACATTTCGAGGAGGGGGATTTGGTGTACCTCCGCTTACAACCGTACAGGGAGTCCACGTTGAAGCAAAAGGGGGCCAAGAAGCTACATCCCAACTTCTAAGGGCCATACAGGGTGATCAGGCGAGTTGGGGAGGTGGCCTACGAGCTAGAGTTGCCTTCGGGGAGCAGGATTCACAATATATTCTAGGTCTTGTGCCTTAAAAGGGTGCTGGGGCAACAAGTGACAACAACAGTTGAGTTACCCCCATTGGATGATGAGGGCCACTTGGTTTTGGAGCTTGAGACCATCTTGGAGAGGAGGGAGAGGAAGCTGAGGAGAAGGACCATCAGGGAGTTCTTGGTACGCTGGAAGAACTTTCCGGATGAGGATGCTACTTGGGAGGGTGTGCACATTTTGGAGCACCCAACTCTGGGGTTGCTTAAGGGCAAGCAACATTTGAGAGGGGAGGACTGTCATGTCCCTTTCCAAATACATTTGTAACAGGTTTATCTCTACACAATTTTGCACAATTTTGCCAAGGAAAAAGACCTAGTAGTTTCGACTTAGAGACTTACGAGAAATTTCGGCCAAATTAGTTTGTTAGTGGAAGGTGAGGGCCACCCACGTGGGAATTCGAACTAGGCAATTCAAATGGCTTGGAGGGAATTTGAATAGCTATTGGAGGGGACCACATGAGGCAAAGGAAGGCCCACGAAGTCTTAAGGAGAAGGAGGCTCTCACTTGGTAATCCAGTCACTCTTATACATCGAATTTACTTGACTATTTGCTCGAGTTGCTTAGCCGAGTCAACTGGTTGTTTAGCCACAAATATCTCAAGCAGGGATTCAACCTTACCTTCGGGGGACTTTGAGTGCCACCCTAGGAAGGTAGTTCCACAACATTTTTAGGAGTTCCGGCGAGTATCTACAACACAGTCACTCAGTTATCTTCAGGGAGTGCGTATTTCTAGGCTGACAGTGAGAACACGCAGAGGGAGAGAGAGCCACTTTGGGTCAACCATAAACTGGAGGAGCCAAGGAATCTGAAGGACATTATTGGGTCAACATTCAGGAGGAGTTTTGGGGTGAGAGAAGGCAGCAAACCAATAGTTTGAATTCCAGGCTTGGAGGACAACGTGGAAGACTAGTCCAGCCAATTCGTGGGTCTTGAGGGGAAGAGCTACAACCCGGAATCTCAGCTGGGAAGGAAGGAGATTCATTGGAGGGATCATCTCAATGTTTTGAGGCATTTTCCATGAAGATTTACACCTTCATACCAGCAGGCCGAGTTTTGCAGTTGCAACTAAGGTTGGGCTCCTTGGGGGTCGAATTTTAGAAGTCTGAACCAAACCAAACCCTTCCTGAGTTTTTCTGGGTTTAGGCTGAGGAGCAAGGAGCTGACATCTTATAATTTTCTAAGCACAGAAAGCAGTGATTCCAACCCTTCGAAGTCAGTAGACAGTACAATTTTTGGGCAGCGCAGTTCAGTTTTGGTGCAGCAGTTGGGGCAGCCTTCAGTTTAGCATTTTCTCACATGAGTATTGTCATGCTTGTCCATTGAGACAAGCCTAGGTGCACCATTCTATTCTGTCATTGTATTCGCCGTTAAAGAATTAATAAAATGGCTCAGCAGTTCTCTATTTCCAGTGTTTTCTTTGGTGCTTGATGTACATTTCATTTTTCTAATTGCTGGATTGTTTGCAACTTTGCATGCTTTGTATATCACTTAAATTCTTGTTTAGGAACATTACACTCAAGACCCATCAATTTTCACTTCAAGACTTTCATCTAAAGAGAAGCAAGAGTGGAGTTCTCTTTCCCATTATCCGTTTGAATCATTTATAAATTTAAATTACATGCTTCTTTTGATCTAGAGCTTTGAAAGATTTCATAAGCTAATGAAGAGCAATTTTCTAAACTAGACAAGTATGGGAGGTCACTCCTTTTACTTGGTTTCTTGTATATTGGTATGTATCATATTTTGTTTTCTTTGCATGCTCTCCCTACTAATAATCCTCTTTGTTTTGCAGCACATAGTTGGAGCCTTTGGCAACTCATTTTGTGACAAGACGTGAGGAGAGATTTTTTGGAACTTCTAACTAGTGTTTGTAGGACCTCTCAGACTTTTGGAGATCAAACTCAAGGAGAGCGTGAGCACTTGAGGGCAGCTGCAAAATAACTAGGCTGTGGGCCCTTTGAGGCTGATTTCTTTCTTATAATTTTCAGATTTTGAGAAAATTTCCATTGGCTATTGAGGTTACCAAGTTTCACAAGGAGACTCTAGCTTCTAAAGCTCCTACTTAGTAAAAGTTTTTCCTTTATCTTTTGGGAAGCTTTCTAAAGGCCTTCTCCTCATCATAACATTTAATAAAAGTTCCAAATGTTCTTGTGGGAGCTTGGGATTTTATCCCTCCTCCTATCTTACAGGGAGGACTTCTGTGGGTGGATTGACTTGCATCTCATTTTTCTAGTTTTCTCACTTAGTTCATTTATATGCTCTTTTGGTAATCTAACTCACATGGTATCCACATCTAATTTCAATTTTAGCTTGCTTTTATTTCCCAAGTATTTGCAATCTCTTACATTCCATGCACAATCTTTGAGCAAATGCAAGTATTCTAAGTTTTATGTGGCAAGTTTAACTCATTTACTTAGCATTTGGTTTCCTTGGAATATATTGCCTCATTACATGCTTACTTGTTGTTTTGATCATGCATCATACGTTTTAAGTATTCATTTTGCTCATTTACAAGCAAGCATTTTACTCTTGGCTACATTTCAATTGTTACATGCTTCATTGTCAATTTATGCTTAAGTATATTGTCCATTGGTATATCCTTTGATTAAGCATTTAGTTGGAACAAATTTGCAAATCTTGGTCATTTGTGAAGCTTATGTTTACATGCCATTTACTTTTACAAGCTTGTGAGTAATATTGGAAGTCATTGATTCAATCTTATTTTGAGCAATTTATCCATTTACTTTGAGGCATTTTCCTTTGTAAGCTCTAATAACATACAAGCATTCAAACATTTTAGTTTTAGATCTTGCATACTTGAAATTTACTTCCAAGCATAAGTTTGGTTGAATAGAAATAATAGGGCCAAGATTTTTTTTGAAATCTCTTCCAATTGGTACGGAGTAAGGTAAAGTGTTTGACCCTACAGTTATGAAGGTGGCTTTGTCCCCTTATAGGAATGAAGACACACATGGCTTGTAAGGATTAGGGGAAGGGTATTGTTAACAAAGACAAGAGCTTCCTCAACCTCTCTTCCTTGGAGTCACCCCAATATCTACCCTTCGTAAGAGGTTGAAAGGAGAATCTCTCACCTAGAATAGACATTTAGTTTATAAATTTATCAAGATACTTGCATCTCACCTTACCTAAGTGCATATCATTCTAGCTCATTTTATTT
Organism: Pinus taeda; assembly: GCA_000404065.3. NCBI lineage: Eukaryota > Viridiplantae > Streptophyta > Pinopsida > Pinales > Pinaceae > Pinus > Pinus taeda. The sequence goes on from APFE030333682.1 coordinate 28,359, forward strand.
TGAAGTATTTTCCATTTACTTGCAAATTTATCTCATGTACTTGTTATGGTGAATAACCTCACTATCCATTGAAGTTATCATTTGTATTGTTGAAGTATCTCATTTAGCAAGTACAATATTTTTCTTTTGCAAGTAAAGCTTTGGTTCATTTAATTTCATTTTGCAAGTCATTGTCCTTTAAATTGCTACTTTACATGCTTACGATTATGAATGATAGTTTCTTTGTTTAAGCATTTCTTTAAAGTACAATTTATATCTTGCAATCTAACATTGATTTGTTTTGCAAGACTACTTGTTATATCATTTTTGGGTATTTACATTTGAGCAAGTTTTTTTACTTTTTCTTGAAGTAATCATTAAGGCACTGGTTTTTACATGTTTATCTTTTGAAATGTGTTAATGATCATTAAAAATATCTTTATTCGATTATTGAATCCATATTTTGTATTTCTCATTATATTCACTAAGCTTGCTCATAATTTTTTGAAGTAGTCCAATTAACCTAAGGTATCCTAGAAGCTCACTTCATTTCATCTAACTTTTCATTAAGGACCACCCCCCCTAGCTTTATCTAGGAGAGAGAGAAATAGGTGACGATCCCATCTCTTAGGTTTGTGATCTAGGTTCGGGTGTGACAAAGGACCCTTCCAAGACCTTTTACTTTCGTTGTGTTAAATTGCATTTTTAAAAGAACATAAATGAATACATCTGCATGCTGTAAAGAAGAGGAACATGACAATTATCAACACATGAAAACATAAGCCGTTGATAACGAAGTTCGTCCAGGAGGGACTATGTCTCCGGGCCCTAGTGTCAAGATGGTGTAGGCCGCTGCATTAAGTGCTGTCAATAGTGATGATGTACACAAGAGATGATGTCACGATCATACAAGGAAAATGCATTCATGCAGGAGTGGCTCCAAGAGATGTTCCACTACAGGAACTCTCAGTCAAAAGGATTCCTATCAGTATGACACAAACTCATGCATGATGAGCATCCTGCCAACATGGCATAAAAGGGATCTCAATGCAAACATACATGACGACAACATGAGTATCCCATCAACATACAACAAAGGGATCTCAAAACATAACATGACGAATCATGACAACAAGTACATCACATAGACGATTTTGTGTCACATCAAGCAAGAATCATGAAAACGTGTAAGAAACAAGATCCCAGATCAAGCATCAACAAGGATTTGTGTAGCACAATGCATAAAGAAGAAGTACATGAACACAACATATACCTCACATCCAGGGCCATTTGAATAAGAGGATGTCAACCTGCTGAAGTTGTTCGGCCCATTGATCTCACGGCATCAATCACATGAAAATGACTGCTCGCATATGAACTTTGACACTTGCACTCCACTTAGAAAGTTGCTGGAAAATGAAATGAGCAAATGGAAAATATGAATGCACCATTAGATTTGTGGCGTTGAATAGTGCAAAATTGCCTGTCCAATTTCTGAATTCTAAGAAATTGAGAATCTGGGGCTCAAGGAATCTTTTAGATTCCCTCTAGATTCCTCAAAGATTCTCTCCTCTGGGTCCTTTTCAAATCGGATGCTCAGATCAGGACGCTGACTGCGCCATTGGGTTCGTGTCGCTGAGAGGTGTAAGATTGACATAAAATTTGTCCAAGTTGGACACTGCAAAAATTTCACCCTCCTGGAAATTTCGTTTAGTCATGGTTCCACCTACATTAAAAAATTAATTAAAATGACTTCATCGTTTTTCGTGCCCGCTCTTGGTTCTTGCATGTCTAGGTGCACTGACGAAATGAGCGTTTATACAAAAAATCTCCGGTGGATTAACCAATGTAGGCAGTGGTGGCGCAATGGCAATATTAAGCATTAGTTGAGGAGGGGTCGGGTGGTCAAACCTCGACCCTCCTTTTTTTGCAACGAAATGTAATTGAAACTGGGGGTCGAGTCCACCTTGGGCGGCTCACCCCATAACTCCTGCGCAAAAGGTCGCATTAAAGGTTGTTTTGGCGCGTTTCGTTATATGGTCACATTCATATGGTTGGTGTAACATTTATGTTGGTGGCCCGTTACAGTTTTGGCACTGTCCTTTATGGGTACCATTTATGGCACTTATTGTTTTATGGGGCCGCTCGCTTGGGGACCGGCCCACGTGGGCCGGCGGGTTCGACCCCCGCGGGTCCCGAACTGTATATGGCGTATGTGGAGTTTCGGGGTGTGGGCCGGGTCCACCACAGGTGGCTTGTGCCCACCCCATTAATATTATGTAATATATATACGGGTGGCTTTTAATGGCGGTGATAGTTAAGGGCTTCGGGCCCGCTTAAAATTTGCATATGGTTTGTGGTTGCGGTAGGGCCATTGGGGGTGATGGCCCGTCGGCCCAAAAATTGATTTTTTGTTGTGATGTAATGTGGGTTTTGGGGCTGGCGTGGGTGGTGGCCCGCCACCACAATATTAATTTTTTTAATTTTTATTTAAAATGAGGGGAGATTTTCAAATATTTAGAAAATAAGGGATATTGGGCAAATTAACAAGGCCACAATTTCGACCGATTTCGGGAGCTAGGTTTCATGCTTCGGGGTCGGTCAAATTGTAGGACACTTAAACTTGGCCCACATCCCAACTTTGACCAAAACTTTGACTGGCTCGTTCTCCCTCATACGAGCTCGGATTGACAAATCGTTCGCATTGCCGCAATCAGGACGATGAGATCTACGCTCTGGTCTTGGTTCGAGCATAATCCAAACACTTTGATTTTTGAGCTTTTCTAAGTCCTCTTTGTCCTCTGTGTGTCTCTGGAGCCACCTAGATCAATCCTTCCCACTAAGGAGCTTTTGGTCCTCCTAAAGCATGAAAAATAATCTACAACTTCTCTGTACCTGGTCTACATCACAAGCGTCCTGAAAAAGGTCTCACTTCCATCTCCTTTACCTTTGTTCTTCGGAGCCTTAAGCGACGAGCCGACCCCTGCCACCTTTGTAGTAAATTGTTTTGCAAATTACATGCTTGACTTTCATGACCAACTAATGACCCAAACGTCCCACACTTTCCACGAGTTTATAACACATACTTGGTGGTCAAGTTTAGAACAAGATGGATGCAATACCCCAACTATGAAAACAAAGCTAACACATCATTGTTGCTTCAATAAGTGATGGGAAACACATCATGATTGCAACACATGATTTACAAAGATAAGGCCAAACACTATTGTCTGTTTGACAAGTGAAGGAAATGCAACATCACTTTCACACTTCAATATGCGACACAAAATAAGACCAGACATCATTGTTGATGAATGAGTGATGGAAAACACATCATCATTTTTACATTTTAAAATGCAACAAATGATTTACAAAAGCACGACCATGAAAAGACATGTCTAGAAACCATTTTTCACTTATCAATGTAAATGGGTTGCCTCCTTATGGTGGCTTGGCTTGTCAAACAAGTGTTGTAAGCCATGTAAAAGGCCTTGTCTGCCATTGTATCATGTACATGCTGCAATTATACATTGTCTGCCATGTATGCCCATAGGAAACATGTATGCCATGTTTGTTTGCCATTAAACAAAGTAATTTTATGTACATGGTAATGGTATAGATGTATGATGTTTCCAAAAGGGTGGAAATAATGTATGAAACTCTATAGAAAGAGACAGAGGAAAAGGAGCGATTGCAGCTTCAGTTGCAAGCCATAGAAGAGGCCATGGAAGAATTGAAGCAAAACAAACATAATCTTCAAATAGAGAACGCTGAATTGAAGATGCGTCTACATGCAGAGAAAGAGGAGAAACATAGTTGCTACGACAACTACAAGCAAGGGACGAGGCCTTGGAAAAGCTGCAGCGTGACCCATGTGAGGTAAAATGTAATTCTCCGAATTCATCTATGTGCCTTGATGATGATTTTGCTATTTTTGAAAATCGCACTGCAGGAATTGGCTCCAAACTGTTGAAGAAAATGGGGTATGAAGGAAAAGGCTTGGGCATTAATGGCCAAGGCATTGTCAACCCCATCAAAGTAGAGGAATTACCCCATCAAGTAGGACTTGGGTATGTTAGGAAGGAAGTTGGGGAATGCGCCACGACAGTTAGCGAGCCACCAAAATAGATGATGAGCAACCCTCATCAGTTCTTTCCAATTCGACAGAGGAGGTAAAAGATGTTGATTTCCTTTCGATTTCGTCTTCACATAGTATGATTTCTGTTGGAGATGTGGAGATCCCAATTACAGGGATAAACATGAGGCTCCTTACCAAGACGAGGCACAAGGAGGAAGAAAAACTTGGTGTTAATAACCAAGGCATAACTCGACCATTAGAGGTTATGCAGAGACCTCAATTTGCAGGCTCTAGATACACCAAAGGAGAGTGCTCGAAGGTGTCAAATTCTTCCAAGACATCGTCGAAATCGACAAGGAAAGAGAATGATGGGAACACATCCCCATCATCCCATGGAAGTTTCCATGGCAAGGAAAGAGCTGAGGTAAGCTCTCATCGCCATACTTACACCAAAGACAACAAGGAAAGGTATAACCACTCTCGATTTTTGAATGTTCATTTCGGTCCTAATCATGTTGTTAAAGTTGAACGTAAAACATGGCATCAAAAAACATGTACCTTTTGTGGATTACATAACCATACATTTTCTAAGTGTTGGAAAAGAATGGCAGCACACAAAAGGATGAGGCGTGAAAGATCCTCTCAACAACAGGTAAAGAAACATGTTATGCAAATCTGGAGAAAGAAGATGTATTGCAGTGATTGCGACAAAGGTGGCTATCAAAGAGCCACATGTTGGAGGCTCCATCCAAAGCAGTGCCTTAAAGACAAAGTGTCGGTGCATGAACCAGGTGAAACAATTGTTCGACAAGCCAAGCCACCACAAGGAGGCGACCCATTCACATTGATAAGTGAAAAATGGTTTCTAGACATGTTGTCGTTTCATGGTCGTGCTTTTGTAAATCATTTGTTGCATTTTAAAATGTAAAAGTGATGTGTTTTCCATCACTCGTTCCGCAACAATGATGTTTGGTCTTATTTTGTGTCACATGTTGAACTGTGAAAGTGATGTCGTGTTTCCTTCACTTGTCAAAGAGACAATAGTGTTTGGCCTTATCTTTGTAAATTATGTGTTGCAGTGATGATGCGTTTCCCATCACTTATTGAAGCAACAATGATGTGTTGGCCTTGTTTTCATAGCTGGGGTATTCCGTCTATCTTTTTGTAAACTTGACCACCGAGTATGTGTTATAAACTCGTGGCAAGCGTGGGACGTTTTGGTCATTAGTTGGTCATGAAAGTCAAGCATGTAATTTGCAAAACAATGTACTACAGAGGTAGCAGGTGTCGGCTCGTCGCTTAAGGCTCCGAAGAACAAAGGTGAAGGAGATGGAAGCGAGACCTTTTTCAGGACATTTGTGATGCAGACCAGGTACAGAGAAGTTGTAGATTATTTTTCATGCTTTTGGAGGACCAAAAGCTCCTCAGTGGGAAGGATTGATCCAGGTAGCTCTAGAGACACACTGAGGACAAAGAGGACTCAAGAAAGCTCAAAAATCAAAGTGTTTGGATTATGCTCGAACCAGGACTAGAGCGTAGATTTCGTCGTCCTGATCGTGGCGATGCGAATGGTTCGTCAACCCGAGCTCGTATGAGGGAGAACAAGACAGTAAAAGTTTTGGTCAACGTTGGGCTGTGGGCCAGGTTTAAGTGTCCTACAATTTGACTGACCCTGAGGCATGAAACCTGGCTCCCGAAATTGGTCGAATTGTGGCCTCGTTAATTTGCCCAATATCCCTTATTTTCTAAAGATTTGAAAATCTCCCCTAATTTTAAATAAAAAAAAAAAATAATATTGTGGTGGCGGGGATGGTGGCCTGCCACCCCCAAAACCACTTTACATCACAACAAAAAATCAATTTTTGGGCCGACGGGCCATCACCCCCGCCGGCCCTCCCGCAACCACAAACCATATGTAAATGTTAAGCGGGCCTGAAGCCCTTGACCGTCACCGCCATTAAAAGCCGCCCATATATATATTACATAATATTAATGCGGTGGGCACGGGCCACCTTCGGTGGACCCGACCGACACCCCGAAACTCCACATATGCCATATACAGTTCGGGACCGGCGGGGGTCGAACCCGCCCGGCCCACGTGGGCCAGCCCCCAAGTGGGCGGCCCCATAAAACAATATACACCATAAACGGTACCCATAAAAGACGGTACCAAAATTGTAACGGGCCACCAACATAAATGTTACACCAACCATATGAATGCGACCATATAACGAAACACGGGCGGCCCCATAAAACAATATGCACCATAAACGGTACCCATAAAAGACGGTACCAAAATTGTAATGGGCCACCAACATAAATGTTACACCAACCATATGAATGCGACCATATAACGAAACACGCCAAAACAACCTTTAATGCGACCTTTTGTGTGGGTGTTCCAGTTTTAATTACATTTCGTTGCAAAAAAAGGAGGGGCGGGGTTTGACCACCCGACTCCTCCTCAACTAATGCTTAATATTGCCATTGCGCCACCATTGCCTACATTGGTTAATCCACCAGAGATTTTTTATATAAACGCTCATTTCGTCAGTGCGCCCAGACATGGAGGAACCAGGAGTGGGCACGGAAAACGTTGTAGTCATTTTAATTAATTTTTTAATGTAGGTGGAACCATGACTGAGCGAAATTTCCAGGAGGGTGAAATTTTTGCAGTGTCCAAATTGGACAAATTTTATGTCGATCTTACACCTCTCAGTGACACGAACCCGATGGCATAGTCAATTTCCTGATCTGAGCATCTGATTTGCAGAGGACCCGGAAAACGAAATCTTTGAGGAATCTAAACGATTCCTTGAGCCCCAGACTCTCAATTTCTCAGAATTCAGAAATTGGATAGGCAATTTTGCACTATTCAACGCCACAAATCTAATGGTGCATTCATATTTTCCATTTGCTCATTTCATTTTCCAGCCACTTTCTAAGTGGAGTGCAGGTGTCAACATTCATGTTGGAGCAATCATTTTCATGTGATTGACACTATGAGATCGATGGTCCAAACAACTTTAGCAGGTTGACATCCTCTTCTTCAGATGGCCCTGGACGTGAGGTATATCCTGTGTTCATGTACTTCTTCTTTATGCATTGTGCTGCACAGATCCTTGTTGATGCTTGATGTGGGATCTTGTTTCTTACATGTTTTCATGATTCCTGCTTGATGTGACGCAGAATCATCTATGTGATGTACTTGTTGTCATGATCCGTCATGTTATGTTTTGAGATCCCTTTTGTTGTATGTTGATGGGATACTCATGTTGTCGTCATGTATGTTTGCATTGAGATCCCTTTTATGCCATGTTGGTGGGATGCTCATCATGCATGAGTTTGTGTCATACTGATAGGAGTCCTTTTGACTGAGAGTTCCTATAGTGGAACATCTCTTGGAACCACTCCTACGTGAGGGCATTTTCCTTGTATGATCGCGACATTGTCTCTTGTGTACATCATCACTATTGACAACACTTAATGCAGCGACCTACACCATCTTGACACCAGGGCCTAGAGACGTAGTACCTCCTGGACGAACTCTGTTATCAATGGCTTATGTTTTCATGTGTTGATGATTGTCATGTTCCTCTTCTTTACAGCATGCAGATGTATTCATTTATGTTCTTTTAAAAATGCAATTTAACACATCACGAAAGTAAAAGGTCTTGGAAGGGTCCTTTGTCACACCCGGACCTGGATTAGTTTGCCACCAAGCCACGCCTTGTGGGGTTAGGGACTTTTCCCAGACTAACCTAGGTGTGTGTGCTAGGCGACATTAACAATGCCTAAGAAAGTAACACCAAAGGATAGCTAAAAGACTGAGGAGCAAGCCATGGATTAGGAAAGAGAAGGTTGTAGCCAAGGATTGGTTGTTGCTAGAACAAAGGGCCAAAGTCAGGTAAGGAACGCTGTGACAAAAAAGAGACAGGACATAGGCCTGTTATGGTAAAGAGAGTTCTAGTTAGAGTAGGTCGAGGGCTAGAGAAGGCTACAACAGTTCGCTGAGGGGTTAAAGGGTAGCGTGAAGGTGATTCATAGCTAGGACAGTCTGGCCGAGGGCTAAAAAGGAAAGTTGAGTGAGCTACAGGACTAGCAGAGGGTTGATAGTGCTACAAGAAGAGGACTGAGGGCTAAAGGAGTAGGCCGAGGTAAGTAGATTGTTGTTTGGATGATTTAAGGTGTTGATAAATCCATCGTTTGCTACAACTGCATAATTTAGAGCACTGTAAGTGTTGTTTGGGCAAAGAAGGCTTAAGAGGACAAAGCCTTAGGCCTAGGTAAATTGGTCAAAAGGATTTGATATTGTATTGGGATGTAAAGGGCCATTATCCCTGGTACGAGAGCTCTGTGGTTTTTCTTGTTAATGGACTGATAAGAAACATGTTTGGACATAAGCTATTGTGTGCTATCATTGATCTAGTTGTTGGTGTAATTTCCGCTATGCAATTTTTTTTTGAAGTTAGGCATTTTCACTGTGTTTATATTTTCTGGCTAAAGCATAAACTAGAGTTGAGCTGCATCAAATTCTAATAGTTTTAATCTACATAACAATATAACAATAGAAATCTAATCACTCAATATCTAGGGCTTAATAAGGGGTTTTATGGTTTTACAAGGCTTAACAACTCATTAGCCCTTATCTCACCTTTTGGTGGCTTTTTGTGTTTATTTGGAGGGTGATGTCATGCTTTTGGAGCATTTATTTCCACATGTTTGGGATTTTATGGCATATTTGTTATGGTTTTGAGCTATTTGTATCCTCTTTCTTGTGGAAAACTTAAATGTTATTTTTTGTAGCATCAGATGTGTTCTAGCCACAAAATTTGGTGGAGAGGCTAAAATACATAAGGTCTCCAAAACCTAGAAATCGTTTCTGTAAATTTCGCTTAGAAGTGTATCAATTAGATTATTAACTGTTTTTAAATATTTCTTAAGTCTAAACTTAGGGAATATGGTTAATTAATCAAATGTTAATTGAGATAAAGTGAAAATCATCTAAAAACTCACACAGATCGATCCATGATGATCCTAGCCATTGATTAGGTTTTAATCTTAGCCTATTGGTGCTCCAACAAAGGATTATAAGAGGAGGTTGATGTGGTGATGGAGGATACATAAGTGCAGATATTTAGTTGCCCAGGCAGTTCGATTTTCTCAGTAGCAATAGCTCAACAAAGAAGATAGAGCCAGAGTGTGAGTAGTAGGTCGAAGAGGAGGGCACCAACATTCTGGGAGGAAGGTTTCCATTCCCCGGAAGAGTCAAAAGAAGGAAGGCCAAAATTCACATAGGGCCAGTGTAAGCTCTACGCAGAGGGTGATGCAGGAGGCTCAACGCAGAGTTTGGGGAGGTAATTTTAGAGGAAGAAAATAACTGTGGGGTGAGAGAAAATTCCTCACTAGATTTTGCTAGTATTTTCCTTAGAGTAGATCGCTAGTTGGGCATCTAAATTATTGTACTAAGAATTGCTACTAAAGAATAATGATAAAATCCTCATCTGCTGCACCAATTTTCTTGCATTGGGTTTTTCCGGGGACAATTGTCCAAAAGTAACTGTCTCAAAATTCTTGTGTGTGTGCTAGAATTCCTCAGTTTCCAGTATTTTATTTTCCGCAGTATTTTTATGGTGAAAATTGCAGTAGTGATTTTATTCATTGTTTGTCATAGCAAATACACTGCATAATTAAATTTTCAGTTAGAAGAATAATTTCCAGTTGCTGCAATAGATAAAAATTTCACATTAAAGTGAACTTGTCAATAGGGCTTCTTAGTTTTATTTGTAAAATGAGTGGGAGAATGCTCATATAAATAGAGCCTCCTCCTCATTTCTCTTTTCATAATGGCACACATGTAATTCGACCTCTCCAAAAGAGAGTGTGAACTTGTCTCTTTTTTGCTAATTGAGCATGATGTGATCTTTTATGGATGCAACTTACTAATGGAAGAGATTTTTCCTTGGAGACATTATTTTGGGATTGGAAGAAGTGCTCTTGTGGAGGACTTTTGTAAGTTTATTGATTATCATTGATATTTTGTATGCTTTCATATTTAAAGTAGGGTTTCTCTTGTTCCATGACTAAATGTTTATTATTGTTAAAACTTTGCTTCGTAGTTGCATGTAAAATTGTCTTCTCCAAAGCCTATAAGGAAACTCTTTATGTGCAGACCTTATAATTAATTTCTCTCCTCACAAGAATAATAATTAGGGTTTTATAAGTGGATGCCCTAGATGATCCCCCCTTACTTCTTCATAGTCCTTCTTTGGTATTTTGTTTGTGCCATTAAGACTCCGTTAGCCCTTGTAGGATAAGCTGCTTGTCTAAAAGAGTGTTGATCACCATAAAAACAAATACAAAACTCTCTAATTTTCTCTCTCCTAGATGGCTAGTCCAACTCCTAGGGTTTAGGAGCTGATTTGTGTGTAAAATTGTTTTTTTATTGCTTAAGTGTGGCCTTAAATTGGAGGTTAATCTCTGTACATCATACACAAGAAAAATATAGCATTGTATATTTCCTTACATGCCCTTGAAGGGATGACATCACCTCTTTCTTGTTGTTTATGCATATCTAACATCCCTGAATCTGCTTGCTTTAGTTCAACCCTAGTCTCTATTTGAAACCCTTGCTCCTTTATTGCTGAAGATCACTTGGAGGGTTTTTCTTAGGCTTTTATATGCCATTTCATGCCCTAACATTGAAGATCATACAGACCCCAAGTTATAGCAACCCTTTTATTGGTCTAACTTTAGAGTGCTTGAACCCTATCATTGAATAGCCTGGTCATCTTTGGCCTTGCCAAGCCCTCTATCCATCCTTAGACCTTAAAAAATGTTAATCTAGGTTGTCATTGATGTCAATATTGCATTGACCGAGATGTCAATATTCGTGAGATGGCTAATGATAGTCAAGTCTCTTGTTTGACAAGGATACCATGAATGAAGATGTCAAGCTACTAAGAAGAAGTCTTGTCCTAGATGCCTATTGTTCATAATGTATCACTGCACTATCATGATGACATGATGATTAAAGACATAACAAGTGGAGACCTCACTTAAAAACACTTGGTGACAAAGAAGAAGCCCATACTGCCCTAATATGCTCTTGGTGATATGTTGAAGAAAGCTTGGCCCTAAAACTGAAAGTTTAGTGTGCACTTATCAAATCTTTAGATTAACATAAACTAAAACTCTGTGTGAAGGTAAATTCAAGGGTAAAAACATTACATTCTGTCAGCAATAAAAAAAACAGCAGATACAAGGAAGCTAACTTCACATAAAATATACATATCAAGATGACATGGATGAAGCATATCATGATGACATTATGACCCTAAATATTAATGTCTACTTGTTTTTATAAATCCTAAACATTAGTTCTAAAATCTTAATTCCTAAACACCTACACAAACATCATACATCTATACCATTACCATGTACATAAAATTACTTTATTTAATGGCAGTCAAACATGGCATACATGTTTCCTATGGCCATACATGGCAGACAATGTATAATTGCAGCATGTACATGATACAATGGCGGACAAGTCTTTTGATGATTTACAACGCTCGCATGGCAGACATTCTTTTGCATGGTTCTTATATCATCCATATTTCACATGGCAGACAAATGTAATGCATACATCACATGGCAGATAGAAGTAATGCATACATCACATGGCAGACAAATAAAAATGTTAAAAAAATATATCCTAAAGATATGTTGGCTTCAAAAAAAGTCAGCCTCTCCTCCAACTGACGTATCTATTCATATAACTCAAAAAACTAGTATATATTAATGTTTAAAACTCAGCATTCATATTATCCAATCTCGGTGATCAATACAGATACGAGGCATAGAAGGAGACAGAACACGAGGAGGAAAAAGAAGATTAAATGTTTAAGCATTTGCCTTATCCAATTCGGTGAAGTGATCTCGGATAACAATAAAGGGTTTACACCTCGTGAACTGAAGGCCGAGGAAAAAGAGCTTAATGATATTTCTGTTTTGGGTGTCAAAGACTGTTGAGAACAGAATCTAATCACAGAAAATATAAGGAAGCTTGGACTTGTTGAACTCGGTCAAGAAGAACAGACCACTTACCTCACACAGTATACAAGTATTTTGGAGAAGTGTTGTGGTACTCTCTGTGGTGGAAATAAGGCAAGAATCTGAAGCTGACCGAGAGATAATTTCTGAAGTTCGAATCTATTATTTGGCTCGGTCAAGTTGCAGAAGGAAGCCTTGTCCACTTGAAGAAATCTCCATTGCACAGAAGCCTTGAAACTCAAAACTGTTCTATTTTCCATGATTCGGTCTAGGATTATAGTCATTATTTGAATCAGAGTTTGAAGTTAAGTACTTAGAGCTTTGAACAGTGAGGTATTTGAAGGTATGGGCAGCAAAGAAATTGAAGCTTTTGGACAGTGGACAAGGTGAAATTCTGGTGCAATCTTATAAAGCAGTTGTGAAAAAGATATCTTATTGGAGGACCCTTGAAGAGTTGAAGAACTTGAAGACAGTATTGAAGCACACCTATTGAAGACACACTTGCTGAAGCACATTCTGGACCAGCATTTGAAGACAACTACTTGTTCATTTGTGAAAACTAGTGAAGAACTATTGACTTGTGAAGCATTTTTGAGCATTCCTTGGAGAAGCCTTCATTGTCTTGGATAGTTCTTGGGAAATTTATTGAAGACACCTTGAGATATTATTGAAGACATCTGAAGACATCTTGAAGCCAATCTTGGAGATAATATTGGAGACCATGATGCGTTGATGTCATCATGAAGTGACTTGGAGAATTTGGTTGGGTATGATGAAGAGTAGTGGTCACACCTTCATGTGAAGAACAAGGTTGTCATTAAGGACGTGACGTGGAGACTAAGTGAAGGCATGACTGAGGATTGACAGGGTTTAGTGAAGAAGATATTGGGATTCATGAAGTACAACTAAACATATCTTGACGAAGTGAAGCTGAAGGTTGGAGCCTCAAAAAGACAAGGTTGGTGCCTTGGAGGATAGGGTTGGTGCCCTAGAGGATCGGTGTCCTCAAGAAACTAGGTTGGAGCCTATACCAGAGAAGGGTTGGTGCCCTAGGGGTTGGAGCCTCTAAATGCAAGGTTGGTGCCCTAGAGGTCCGAGCCTCACATAAGTCCAAGTTGGTGCTTGGCAACAGGCTGGAGCCTGGGAGATAGAAGATCGGTGTCTTCTTTTAGGGTTGGAGCCCTATATATATTGTACTTGATTCACTGTAAAGACTATATTAATAAAAGCATTTATTCCTATTGTTCATTTTGTGTTCTAAATATAAGTGATCTAACTGGTAAAAGTAACAATTGAAAAGGAATATTGATTCAACCCCCTTCTCAGTATTTCCAACAATTGGTATCAGAGCCAGTACCTTCACTCAAAGCCTAACAGCTTGAAGGTTGATCATTTGAACACAAATGGCGAAGCCAAGGAAGAAGGTCTTCAATCCTCCTAAAGATGTGCCTCCCTCGACCACCGAAATTGAAGTCAATCAATTTGTGAAGGCTCCATTGTTCAATGGAAACTTTGATATATGGGAAGCAAGAATGAGGAATTTCTTAAAGACTCAAGGCATTGAAGTTTGGAAATCGGTGATTGCTGACAGCATGATGGATGGAGAATCCAAGGAACTTAATACAAGAGCAATGAAAGCAATCTTGAATGGGCTACCTGACTCTATGAAGGCCAATTTTGAAAAATGTTCGTCATCAAAGGTCTTATGGGATAAACTTCATGATCTTCACTCAAAAGGAGCGTTGACAATGATCTCTAGTCAAGAAAATGATGGAAAACAAGAAGGAAATCCAGAGCCCATCAAGGAAGGTGAAGATAAGAATGATAACATCAAGGCTAAAGAAGACCTAGATGTTGAAGAGATGGAAAAAGATTTTGAAGAAGATCTCCTCACTAAACTTATGGCTACCATGGAAGAGATTAACAATTTGAAAAAAGGAAAATGATGAACTTAAGAAGAAAGCACAAGTTGGTGACCAGGACAAGACAAGGAAGGAAGTTAACCTTGTCAAGCTTCAAGTACAAGAAAGAGATGAGAAGCTCGCCAAGATTAAGGAAGAATTTCATCAAAACAAGAGAAAGCATCATGAAGAAGTCATATCCATGACAAATCAATTGGATAAGGCAAGGAAACGAGAAGATACCTTGTCAAGCCACCTTGAACAAAGGCACAAGAGCTTGAACAAACTTGAAGTAGAGATTGGTCAATACAAGGAAGAGGTCTCCTCCCTTAGATCTCAACTAGAAGTAAGGAAACAAGCACAAGGAGCTGAGAAGGTGATGGAAGCTTTGACATTCATAGAAGGACAAGTTGATGAAGCAGAAAAGGAGAGAAACACCATGATATGCCAACTAGAAGAAAAGGAATGATGACGTCACCCAAGTTAAAATCAGAAATCACTTCTCTTAAGCCCAATCGTGGTGAAGCAACCAAGATGAAGGAAGAAATGGAGGGGATCATTCTTCTATCAAAGAAGGATGAAGAATGCAAGAAAATGAAGGAAGAAATTGTCTTTCTTAAAAAGGAAGTTGACTTGCTGAATAAGAACTTGAAAAGTTCTCAAACCCTAGATGACATCCTAAGTCATCAAAGGTCTCCCCTTGATAAATTAGGTCTTGGCTATGCAAGTGACTTCTCAAGCAAGAATGATACAAACCCTAATGTTTCCAACAACAAGGATGTGAGGAAGCCTGGAAGAAAAGTTGATGCTCCTAGTTCGAGCAAAGGTAAGGAGAAGAGTCAAGACAACTATGGAGAAATCCTACTCCAAGAAGACTTGCAAATGATGTCAAGAATACAAAAGGCGATGAATATTATCAAGGAATTCCAAGGCAGAAAGGATTTAGAAGTACATCAAGGAAATCTCCATCTCCTAGGTACCAAAGTTTATTTCTTGGTTATTGTTATGCTTGTACAAACTTTGGACACATGGCAAAAGATTGTAGGGCATATCACAAAGATAAATATTATGGTCCCCATCAATCTTCGAGAAGCAATTTTGCAAGAAATCATGAATTCTTATTCATGAACAACATAGAATGCTTCAAGTGTCATAACATTGGTCATCTGGCACGTGATTGTAACTTGACTTGGGCTCCTACACAAGCTAGAACCATGCCAGAGAAGAAAGTTACACAAGTATGGAGAAGGAAGCAAATACAATCCCAAAATCTCCTAAACTCTCCAACCAACAACACTTGTTGTTGACCTGATCTTCGACAATCTAAGCATTTGATGGGGAGACTCTGCCAAAGGAAGATCATGCATATAGTTAGGGGGAGCTTATGATGATTAGGCATTCTTGTAGAAGCTATTCATGGATGGATCCTATGAAGTCCTTGATGAGCCACATGGACAATTATTCTTTGATAGATCGTCTCTCGAGAGAAATTCCATTGAAGAATATGATCCCTTATTCATCCATGAACTATTGTTGAAGATCTCTTCGATTTGATCATTAAATAGGTAATCTTTCATGAGCTAGAGGAGGTCGTACAGACAGGGGGAGTTGGTTCATCACGTGCAGGAATGTAAGCACATCTATCATGGACCACATTGCTAGAAAGAAGAGCGCCAGGACAGGGGGAGTACTTGGGCACACCATTTGCCATTGATGTCAAAGGGGGAGAGAATGTTGGAAGCACAAGAATATTGCCATCAATGACAAAGGGGGAGATTGTTAATCTAGGTTGTCGTTGATGTCAATATGGCATTGACCGAGATGTCAATATTCGTGAGATGGCTAATGATAGTAAAGCCTCTTGTATGACAAGATACCATGAATGAAGATGTCAAGCTACTAAGAAGAAGTCTTTTCCTAGATGCCTATTGTTCATAATGTATCACTGCACTATCATGATGACATGATGATAAAAGACATAACAAGTGGAGACCTCACTTAAAAACACTTGGTGACAAAGAAGAAGCCCATACTGCCCTATTATGCTCTTGTTGATAAGTTGAAGAAAGCTTGGCCCTAAAACTGAAAGTTTAGTGTGCACTTATCAAATCTTTAGATTAACATAAACTAAAACTGTGTGAAGGTAAATTCAAGGGTAAAAACACTACATTTTGTCAGCAATAAAAAAAAACAGCAGATACAAGGAAGCTAACTTCACATAAAATATACATATCAAGATGACATGGATGAAGCATATCATGATGACATTATGACCCTAAATATTAATGTCTACTTGTTTTTATAAATCCTAAACATTAGTTCTAAAATCTTAATTCCTAAACACCTACGCAAACGTCATACATCTATACCATTACTATGTACATAAAATTACTTTGTTTAATGGCAGACAAACATGGCATACATGTTTCCTATGGCCATACATGGCAGACAATGTATAATTGCAGCATGTATATGATACAATGGCAGACAAGGCCTTTTACATGGCAGACAAGTCTTTTGATGATTTACAACACTCGCATGGCAGCCATTCTTTTGCATGGTTCTTATATCATCCATATTTCACATGGCAGACAAATGTAATGCATACATCACATGGCAGACAAATAAAATTGTTAAAAAAAATATATCCTAAAGATATGTCGGCTTCAACAAAAGTCGGCCTCTCCTCCAACTGACATATCTATTCATGTAACTCAAAAAACTAGTAAATATTAATGTTTAAAACTCAGCATTCATATTATCCAATCTCGGTGATCAATACAGATACGAGGCTTAGAAGGAGACAGAACCCGAGGAGGAAAAAGAAGATTAAATGTTTAAGCATATGCCTATCCAATTCGGTGAAGTGATCTCAGATAACAATAAAGGGTTTACACCTCGTGAACTGAAGGCTGAGGAAAAAGAGCTTAATGATATTTCTGTTTTGGGTGTCAAAGACTGTGTTGAGAACAAAACCTAATCATAGAAAATACAAGGAAGCTCGGACTTGTTGAACTCGGTCATGAAGAAGAGACTACTTACCTCACACAGTCTACAAGTATTTTGGAGAAGTGTTGTGGTACTCTCTATGGTGGAAATAAGGCAAGAATTTGAAGCTGACCGAGAGATAATTTCTGAAGTTTGAATCTATTATTTGGCTCAGTCAAGTTGCAGAAGGAAGCCTGGTCCACTTGAAGAAATCTCCATTGCACAGAAGCCTTGAAACTCAAAACTGTCCTGTTTTCTATGATTCGGTCTAGGATTATAGTCATTATTTGAATCAGACTTTGAAGTTAAGTACTTAGAGCTTTGAATAGTGAGGTATTTGAAGACATGGGCAGCAAAGAAATTGAAGCTTTTGGACAGTGGACAAGGTGAAATTCTGGTGCAATCTTATAAAGCAGTTGTGCAGAAGATATCTTATTGGAGGACCCTTGAAGAATTGAAGACCTTGAAGACAACATTGAAGCACACCTATTGAAGACACACTTGCTGAAGCACATTCTGGACCAGCATTTGAAGACAACTACTTGTTCATTTGTGATGACTAGTGAAGAACTATTGACTTGTGAAGCATTCTTGAGCATTCCTTGGAGAAGCCTTCGTTGCCTTGGATAGTTCTTGGGAAATTTATTGAAGACACCTTGAGGCATTATTGAAGACATCTGAAGACATCTTGAAGCCGATCTTGGAGATAATATTGGAGACCATAATGCGTTGGTGTCATCATGAAGTGACTTGGAGAATTTGGTTGGGTATGATGAAGAGCAATGGTCACACCTTCATGTGAAGAACAAGGTTGTCATTAAGGACGTGACATGGAGACTAAGTGAAGGCATCACTGAGGATTGACAAGGCTCGGTGAAGAAGATATTGGGATTCGTGAAGTACAACTAAACATATCTTGACAAAGTGAGGCTGAAGGTTGGAGCCCAAGAGGTTGGAGCCTCGAAAAGACAAGGTTGGTGCCTTGGAGGATAGGCTTGGGGCTCTAGAGGATCGGTGTCCTCAAGAAACTAGGTCGGAGCCTGTACCAGAGAAGGGTTGGTGCCCTAGGGGTTGGAGCCTCTAAATGCAAGGTTGGTGCCTTGAGAAGATAGGGTTGGTGCCCTAGAGGTCGGAGCCTCACATAAGTCCAAGTTGGTGCTTGTTAATAGGTTGGAGCCTGGGAGATTGAAGATCGGTGTCTTCATCTAGGGTTGGAGCCCTATATATATTGTACTTTATTTATTGTAAAGATTATATTAATAAAATCATTTATTCCTATTGTTCATTTTGTGTTCTAAATACAAATGATCTAACTGGTAAAAGTAACAATTGAAAAGGAATACTGATTCACCCCCCCTCAATATTTCCAACAAAAAAAAGGTCACCTTGAGCCCTAGTATTAGAATATCTTATGGTTGATTTAGGGAAGTGTTGAAATTGTAACTAGAGTTGGTTTTTATAATGTAATGTAACTAATGTATTTATTATATTGATTATTATATTTTATTTTGGTCAAAGCATGTTCTTCATGCTTATAGAATAAAAAAGAATTTATTATTAGTCAAAAGAAAATGTATTTGAGTCATGTTCCATTTGGACAGTTGTTAGAAAAAAAGGAATTTGAATTTTTGTTTGGGTCAAAGTCCACCAAATGAGCAAGTTAGCCCTCCCTGGAACAAGCATAGTTGCGGGGGAGCGCCCCCCCCCCTTCGAACCCGCTCCCGAAGCGCGCTCCAGGCGGGAGTGGCTCCGGAGCGGCTTGGGAGCGCGCTCCCTTCCAAAAAAATTTCGCTCCTTGCCGATTTCGGGAGTGACCTAGGGAGCGGCCGCTCTGTCGCTCCCGGAGCGCTTTTTAAAGCCCGGGAGCGATCGCTCCCGAGCTTTAAAAAATCGCTCCGGGAGCGATTTTCAGCTGGCCTGGAGCGGGTCGGCGGAAAAAAATTCCGTGGACCCGAAAAAAAGTAAAATTTTAATTTAATTTTTTTGTTTTAAAAGCCCTTTTGGACATAAAATCATTTCATTATTTTGGTTTGAAGAGGTTGAGGGCTTGAAGAGCAAGAGAAAAGGAGCAAGGAGCAATTGCTGAAGAGCGAGGAGCGAGGAGCAAGGAGCGAGGAGCAAGCCTGCAGAGGTAAGTAACT
>APFE030333694.1:15280-87404 GCA_000404065.3 Pinus taeda
AGAAATGGTCAAAACTAGACCATAATGAATGCCCAGTGCATAAGGTGCGATGCATATCACCTTCCTAGTGTAAAGGGTGCGATGCATACTAGATGGCCCCTCTATAGGGTGTGATGGGTGAGAATGGACAAATGGCAGGGATAGTTTGCGAGGTGGAAGATCATAGAATCTTCCAAAAACTCCCCCTCTGACACTTACCTCTTTGATTTTGACCAGGGATGAGTAAGAGATCATCAATCTCCAAGTGGAATCAAGAACTATCAGAGAGAGGACACTATTCAAAATCCCAGAAGCTGACTCACCCCCCCACAATTATCTATATATGGATCCCTCATCACAGAGATCCAGAGGCTGGAATCTTGTATCTTGTAGAGAAGTGTTGTTGTTTTTCTGGTGCAACTTCATAGTGTTGGGTGATCTAAGATTTACTTGAGGTGAAGAAGGGCTTTCTTGCTGGAGGATGATACTGGGTCAGAAAAATTGGTTTTAATCCTCTTGCTATTCTTGATATTAATAAAGCTATTCAATTTTTCCTCCACATTCGTGTATGTTTGATTATATATGCATTTGTGTGGTTAATACATATCTGGTCCTGTGTTATTTATGAATATAGATCTCTATTCTTCGATAGTATTATGTTGCTTTGATTCCACTGGTGCTCTCTGAAGCTGTGTAGACAAAGAAGGAGTGGCAAAGATCTATCGAGAAGGAGAGGTATCGAACAAGGAACCAAGCGCAAGACAAAGGTTGGTGTCCCCTGTTCCCCTCTTGTCTATTTTTCATAAAGGAAAATGAAAGTAGTTTTAACTTGTTTGTTTCTAAGATAGCTACCAGTCTTAGTGGGAATAACAGATCTAACTGGACACTATTCCTGGTAACAAAATGGCGACCCCTCTGGGGAGCGATTAGATTGTTTGTTAGTCTATTTTTGTTTGTTTTATAAACTTACAGACGGATCCTGAAGTCAAGCCAGCTAGCCTTCAAACTGAATTTGCTATGAAAGTGAAAAGTAGATAAATGGTACTTTAGTCTATCTCTGGGTTTTGTTTAGAAATTGGACAATCAATCTGCAAACACTCTAATTGCCCTAAGCGGTGGCTCTAGTAACCTCCATAGATCAACCCCTATGATTTATATTTACTGAACATCACTTATTCAGCCTAAATCCCTGAACTGAATTGCAAATTGTGATCAAAGACTGGACAAAAGTCTCGCACTGGTACCATCAAACCTTCCCTTCAAGGCAGTCTGTATGCATTGTACTTCCTATGTGCAGTAGGTGCATCGCATACTAGATTCCCTATGTGACAAGTGCGATGGTTAGGGAAGGTTAATTTTACCTTCAGACTTTGGTTTTTCTTCACTCTTTTCAGTTGCATTTAGGAGTTTTGCTGTCTGTGGTCAGTATATCTTTGTGGAAACCATCTTCTCTTCCATCATTCTGCCTCCATTGTGCAAATAACTGTAAGTGTTTTTATGTATTGTGCGCCATTTTTAGTTCTCTTTTACAAAGAAGTAGCATAATGAGACTGTGGTTTCCTAATCTGGAAGTGTCGCAAGTGTTGTTTTCAATCATAGAATAGAATCCCATTGTTCTTGATAGTCGATTGTACTGTTACTCTTGTATGTGATTTGAATTAGTAATTTTTCAAGTGTCGAAAACAATTTTCATTTCGAAATCGCAAAGTGTTGTCCTTATCTTCACTTCATTTTGAAAAAGAAATTTGTTAGTATTGTCGCTTTGGAAAATAATTAAGATTTGAATTTAGTGTTCTTCTTGTCATTCATACATTAAGAAGGTTGAAAAACAAATACATGCATGTGCATTTGCATTTAGCCTGCTTGGTTTGATTTAGGACAATGCATTTAGTGTGTGCTCTGTGCTCTTTGTTGAAAGACCCTCAGTTCTCTTTCCTTAGTAGCTAGGATTTTCATTGCCAAAAGAAGATCAAACATTTGTTTGCCATCTTAGACTGCATTTTTGGAATTGTATACACATCACGTGGTGAACCTGAAAGGCAAATTTTTAAACAAGATCAACTATAAAATAAATTTAATGAATCTAAAAACACTTTGGAACCTAACACACAACATCTAGAAGTCTAGGCTAGAGATGTATTCCTACGTCATAAAACCTAGTAACTGTTGTTTTCATAGTTGGTTGGGTGATTCCTCCACTTTGAGACGACAAGTGCCAGTACGTACTTGTGCTGCCACATATCGTCGAGAACATATTGGGAGACCACAATAGGCTATATCCTTTATCCTTAGGAAGCTGTGTCTGCTGCCCTATCGATCGCAATGCATTGAACACAACATTCGGGAAGATTGATTGTCGTTCCGTAAAAAGCATTCTATAGTTTTGCGATTGGTTTGGTAATCCCTCTGCCTAGATTTCCAGAGAAGTCTCTTTCATTCCTTTTCAGACTCCTTAAAGGAAAAGGTCCATCTTAGCACTTGTCACTTCAGGCTCATTAAAAATTGAAGGCAACTAGAGTCATCTTTTGTTTTTTCTCGACTCTTAGAAATTGAAAAAACAAGTTGTGTCAAAGCGTCTAAAATTTATTTTAATCGGAATAAAATCACAAGTTCCCTCATTAGTCTTTAGGTTGAGAAAAATGCAGTCTACCAACTAGGGATTTCCCCTTGGAGGAAATCCTAGTCCTTTCTCCTCTTGGGGAGATGTTGGTGCACCCCATATTGTTGGAAATAATACTGAGAGAGGGGGGTGAATCAATATTATCTGGTCAATTATTTTCTTTTTCAAACCCAGAACATATATGCTACTTCAGTTAGAGAAAACCACGTATATATGCAACTACAGATAAGGAAACCCGCGTATACCATACAGACTTATAATTTAAAATATTCTACAAATGTTGAACATTAATCTGTGCATCAGGATCATATAAACAGTAACCAGGAACAGAAAAATAGAGCAGAAGACAATCACACACAATAACACAATATATAAGGTGTAAACCCAATGTGGGTGAAAACCACCTGCTGCAATATGTCTCTATCTTTTCAATTAGAAGCTTCTTTTTACAATGATTCTCTACTGGTGCAGTCCTTTACCAGTACGTAGGATGCTACCTAGAGAGAGCTACAACCCTCTCTTGTTTTCCAGCTTCTCTTGGAAGGGAGATACAACCCCCTTAGTTCTTGTACTAGTTGAGATACTAGTACACATCTACTACCTGCAGAAGACTACAACCTTCTCTTCCTTCCAGGGACCACGTTTCATAAATTTTCAGACTGGATCCACAAATAACATCAATCAAACGTCAAAAATTTCTACATCAACCAATCACCTTTTCACCAATCAAAATTGAATCAAAATAAACACTTCTCTGACGACTGTACCTAGATCATAATAACAATAATCACACCCCACTTCTAAACCCATAACGCTGTAGCAATAAACAGAAGCAGCTAGAACATAAATCAAGAGATGTACACTACTTCACTATTCAGAAACTTGCGTACAGATCTATAAATTCATTCTTTCAAAAATTCAGATATTAGTTAACCTATATTATCATATTTAGAGATCAAGCGTGTGCCACATATCACAGATCAAAATCATATAGAGATAACACTATTCCAGCCTTAAGATTTTGACCCATCAATAGAACTTATCCTTCTCCTTGCGCTCAGGTTCCTTCTTCATTCAGATCCATATTTGCACCATAACCCAATCACAGTATTCCAAATCTAGAACTTTATCATATATTCAATAATTCAGATGATGCCTTGCCAAATGATCTCCTTCCTCTTTTATAGCCTTAGGACTTTCACAATACCACGGACCAAAAACCATAACAATTCAATACCATGGACCCAATACTTGGGATCAACACTTATGATGAGATACCATGGCCCAAAACCATAGGTTCAAATACCAAGGACTAAATACCACAAACCAAAACCATAGGATCAAAAACTTTCGAACTAATATCATGAACCAACCATAAGATTTCCCATGTGCTTGCGCTTTTCTCTGCATGAAAGTGCGTGAACTTTTCTCTGCATGAAACTGCGTGAACTTTTCTCCACATGAAAGGAACTTTTCTTTGCATGAATGTGCGTGAACTTTTCTCTGCATGAAAGGAAATTTTCTCTTCATGAAAGCTCATGAAATTTTCTCTGCATGAAAGGAACTTTTCTCTGCATGAAAGTGTTTGAACTTTTCTCTCTATGAAAGGAACTTTTCTCTGCATGAAAGTGCGTGAAATTTTGTCTGCATGAAAGGAACTTTTCTCTTCATGAAAGTGCATGAACTTTTCTCTGCACTATAATTTATCATCTGAGATGAGTGGGTTTCCATAAAGTAAAACATATGTATCATAATGCCAACACATATGGCCACATTGTCACTTCCAGGGTTGATGATTGGTTTTCCCATATGGCTCTCCTCTACCTCTGTCATTCAGAATACCGTAATTCCTGAACAGTCAAGTTAGCAACTAGGTGATGCTAGAGTTACCCCCCAACCTTCCACTTCATCCATTTATCCCTCTCCTCCTTCCTCTTCGCTTGATGAAGCTGGTAAAGCTAAAGATCAAGTAACTGATAAGAAGAAGAAGCGGAAAGAGAAAAAGGAAAAGAAGAAGAAGGAGCCAAAAGAAAAAGGGGGTGAACCATGTGTTGTCTAGAAAAAATCATCACATCGCATTGTCTAAACCTAAATCTCCATGTGTCATTTGCAAAGGATATCATTATCATCAAGATTTTCCTTGCATCCGTCGGATCTTAAGGGACTGGTCTCCTCATTTGCACAATCCGATGTCGTCAATGTTTGATGATCATGTTGAAAGTACAGCGTCAACCAGTGAAAGCGAAGTATCTGGACAAAAAATGAATCACAAATTTCCTTGTAAATTGTGTGAAGGCGATCATGCCATCCACCGTTGTCCCTTCCTAGATGAAGCCAAAAGAGTTTTGGATGACCGTCCTGCTTCACCGCTACAACTCCCTCTTGGATATAAGAAAATCTTGCTGAGTCCTCCACTGGTTGAAAATCCGACTGACACGCCGTTGTGGTCAGTCAAAGTGTCTATCATTGAAAATGAACCCTCTGATTCCATACCTGATGAAATTCAAAAGGTCGAGGTGGCAGTTGACCCAGTTTTTCCTTCAGAGGGATCATCTTCGAATGATACCATCACTGAAGAGAAAGAGAACGACACTGTTCAAATTATTTTCGTAAACACAGACTCCGATGAACTTGGGGGTAGTCTACCCATTCCTTTACCACAAGAAGGATGTTCATCAGAGTCGTATCCGGCTATATATTCGGTCCCACCTCCAAGAAACTTAGTCATTTCCTTCGACTGGAATCTACTAGGTAGACCCTGTTTACCAGCTAGTGTACCATTCCGAATCATTATACAAGCTTACAGAATGGTCATGGCTGGTACCATCATAGATGAAGGGGCTTTTGTGAGTATCCTTTCCTCAACTTCTTGGAAAGCTCTTGGTTCGCCACCACTTTTTCCTAAAATGAGAAATTTGACAGGCTTTGACAAAGGAACCAGTCGACCGTTAGGGATCCTTCCAAATGTGCCCATTACTTTGAGAAGGAAAATTGTTCACATGAACATGATGGTAGTCCAAATACCCCTAGATTATAATCTACTCCTTGGGCATGACTATATTTATTTCATGGGAGCCGTCGTCTCCTCACTCTTTAGAGTAATGTGTTTTCCACATGAAGGCAGAGTGGTCAAGCTCGTAGACCAGCTGTCATTCCCCGGTTCACACATAGAAAATAGTCAAATGCCATCCCTAAGTGGTATTTTCACGCAAGGAATGTCTCATCGATCTCTAGTTCGTCCACCTGATGAGCGTGAGTGATTCGGGAGGATATGGCTAAAACCCAGGGGGCATGCACTCTGGCCTGCTTCGGCAGGGAAACTCTATGTATAAAGTAGGTTTCCGCGAAGAAAGATGACTGGTCCGACACTTGTCCTTATAGGAAAATGGATTTAGACCAGAATAAGATTCCCTTGTCAGGGTTAGGAGGTTGGGATTTAGAACCACCCTAGTCCAAATGGACTAAGCCAAGAAGTGTTTCTATCTGCAACGTGGATGGGAACTATCTTGCGAAAGTAAGAGCTTCTATATGGTAACCTAGAAATTTTTCATTATACCTGGGGGCATGCAAACCTTTTTGCATGCAAGCGAAGAGCAATCATTTATTTTTTAAATTTGTAGGTCCGCTAACCCTTTAAACTCGTAGGATTGGTCATTTCCTAGCTTGCATAAAGAAAGGATCCGGGGCAAAGCTTTAAAAGGTGCAAGCTCCATAAAAAATGGCATCTTAGATGAGATATCCTTGTTATATGACTGGCGCGAGCAGTTTCAACGCGGAATTCAAGCTCGTTAAAAAATAAACATAAGCAATGAGCAAATGTTTCCCCCAGAGTTTAAGCTCATTAAAAAATGAACTGATCCCCGGTAAATAACCATTGTGAATGCATTATCATCAGCTTTTGAGCCTTGGTCATGTTCTCATCATCACCTCCACTCTACTTTAGCCGATCATGCACCTCCATTTGATTGTTTACCCCTTTCGAGGAACATCTGCGAAGAGTGATTCTATTAGCCATCCTTGTGACACTGTCGTGATTGGAAAATTCCAAACCTTACCTGAAATCAGCCGCTACCTGAAATCATCACTCGTTCCTCGGAAAACGAGTCTCCTTTAAGCTCTTTTCAACTGACTCGTAAAATATGAAAATATTGTTGAGCCATTGGCCTCTCCAGCTCATTAAAAGTCATCGAAAGTGCTATCCCTCCTCTAGATTTTAATCTTTTTGGACTTGAGGGATTATTACACAAAACAATCAAGCGCTTGTCTTGTTTGGCTTGTTAAAACTATAGAAAATTCATCCCTTTCGTATTATTTTATGCTTTTTCAGACTTAAGGGATTATATGACAAAAAAGAATCAATGGATTTTCCTTTCCATCCCTTTCAGACTCTCTAAAATTTAAAAGGACCGAGTTATCTTTGTTGTTAAACTCGTTAAAACCTAATAGCGACAAACTTATCCAAATGGATGAGAACAAGTTTCAATGTCGCTAGGCTCGTTAAAACATAGCGACAGGTTCACCCGAAGGGCGAATTATAGAACAAGCATATGTTATCCTCCTCAAGCTTGACAAAAATAAAGAGGTACTGGTCAGCAATGATTGGGGAAAACTGGGAAGAAAACTTGAAGAAACTTTATTGGTAGCAAGTCGCTCTTGAACATGACACTTTCTCTCCGCATGCGAGTCGGGTTGGGTTGTTCCATTCACTATTCATATCACCATTGGTCTGTCACACCATCCATCTTTGGGGTTAATGCTACCAATCCATCTTTAGTGTCGTCGATATGTTCAATAGAAGTCTTTCAGAGAATTCACCTGTGTCTCATCCACTGCAATACATTCACGCTCCATTCTTTCATGACCGCCACCCTGAACCCTGTATCATCAGATTGTTTTCACCTCCAAAATCATTTGCTCCATTCTGTGTCGTAGATGTGGGATTCATTAAGGCCCTCCTACAACGGGTCACTTCTTATCGACTTCAGCTCATTATCCAAGAAGTTGACTTAGGAACAACCCCATTCAGTACTTTGAAGCTTGCATGCCTCAATGGCAAGTTTCTCACCTTCGGCGACAGGTTTACATCAATGGCCTTCGACCAGAAGATTTTTCATGGTGTTCAACGCCAAGTCCCTTTTTCACACCACGCGAATTGTACTATAGTACCTTAAGGATCATTGAAATTATTGGTGACTACTCTCACGCCTGTTAATACCTTACATCATTGGCTGGTAATCAGGCGATGTCTTTCCATGTTCAACTCCAGAACATTTTTCACATGGATCGACTTGTACTTAGAGTGAAGATGGAACGAGTTTTGAAGACTCCGGACCTAGTTTCATCCATCCGGGCTGCGATATATTCAGGAATATAAAGACATCAAATGTACATCATTGTCGAACAGATGATCATCCAAATCAAAGGATGATGACTCCGGCCGAATCATCAGTCTGCTACACAGATGGTTGTCTGTCCTATGTACATGAAAGTGAATTTATAAAGTTAAGAATGGGAATGCCCGCCTCAACTATATCATGAAAAATATTATGAATATAATTTATTGTATTGTATCTTATTATAGGTCGCCTCCCAACTCGAAAAAACTTTGGATCCTCATGGTAAATCATTTCACCCGACATCAAAAGATTAACAACCTCATGCTTTAGGGGGCAACTGTTATAGGAATTTTTGGGCACTGCACCCCAATCATAAATGTCCATAAACTGAGGGCTCCTAAGTACCTAAAATTGTTGCTTCACTACCTAAAGGAACAAGGTCAGCTGATTACATCATCTCCCAGAAGTTCTCCACAGAAAAATGCTCAGAAATGGTCAAAACTGGACCATACTGAATGCCCAGTGTAGAGGGTGCAATGCATATCACCCTCCAGTGTAAAGGGTGTGATGCATACTAGATGGCCCCTCTGTAGGGTGCGATGGGTGAGAATGGACAAATGGTAGGGACAGTTTGCAAGGTGGAAGATCATAGAATCTTCCAGAAAATTCCCCTCTGACACTTGCCTCTCTGATTTCGACCAGGGATGAGTAAGAGATCATCAATATCCAATTGGAATCAAGAACTATTAGAGAGAAGACACTAATCAAAATCCCAGAAGCTGACTCACCCCCCTACAATCATCTATATATGGATCCCTCATCATAGAGATCCAGAGGCTGGAATCATGTGTCTTGTAGAGAAGTGTTGTTGGTTTTCTGGTGTAACTTCATAATGTTGGGTGATCTAAGCTTTACTTGAGGTGAAGAAGGGATTTCTTGCTGGAGGATGATGCTGGGTTAGAATAATTGGTTGTAATCCTCTTTTTATTCTTGATATTAATAAAGCTATTCAAGTTTTCCTCCACATTCCTGTATGTTTGATTGTATATGCATTTTTGTGGTTAATAGATATCTGGTCCTGTGTTATTTATGAATATAGATCTATGTTCTTCGATAGTATTATGCTGCTTTGATTCCACAGGTGCTCTCTAAAGCTGTGTAGACAAAGAAGGAGCGGCAAAGGTCTATCGAGAAGGAGAGGAATCGAACAAGGAACCAAGCACAAGACAAAGGTTGGTGTCCCCTGTTCCCCTCTTGTCTATTTTTCATAAAGGAAAATGATAGTAGTTTTAACTTGTTTGTTTCTAAGATAGCTACCAGTCTTAGTGCGAATAGTAGCTCTAAGTGGACACTATTCTCGGTAACAGTAGGAGATGGGTTATCTCTCTTTCCTAATCTTCACACATCCTCGTGCTTAACTCGTGTTAGAAGAGAATTCTAAGACATGTTAACGAGACTAGATTTCCACTCTTTAGTAAATTTCTATACTTTCAGTTCAAGTGGCCTTGGAGAGTTTACTCTCCACACACCTATTCCAAGGCCCTAATGTCCTAAATTAGTTGATGTATCAATCAAAACAATAGAAATATAGTTCATTTTAATCAATAACTTATTTGAAGTGGTTTTTGTTTAGGACAAAAGGTATCACAAGTGCAACTAATGGTGTTATGGCGTAAACTAAATCAATAGAAAACTAGGCTACATGTAAATACAACTTCTTTTTCTTCATTGAAACCAGTTTCTACCTGGTTTTTTAGGAGAAAAATAAGAAATTAAAACTCTTTTTCTTTTCTTTTTAGGCACTCACACATTCAATTATCTAACTAAAAAGTAAATGATGTCTACAATGCAACTTACCCTAATGCACAATAGATGTAAATGCAAGATTTAAGCAAATCTCATAAACAAGCAAAAGGTGAATTCAAAGAAAAAGTACGTTAGTCAAGCAACAAGAAGCAAATCCCCACAAAGAAATACTTCTAATGAAAAAATACTTTTAGACCTAAATCAAGAATTCACACCTTTGTAAAAGATTCAAAATGAAAAAAATCAAAGAAAAAAAAATGTTTTTCCTTTTCTTCAAATGATTTAAAGACTACAAGTTCTGGAAAGAAAACGAAAGTATCAAATTCAATACCAAGAACAAGAAATAGACTCAAAACTCACAAGCCATTAATAATATGAAAGATTAAAAGACTAATGTGAATAAGAGACATAAAAAACTCAAGTGATTTGGTCAAGAAGCTACAAGAAAATCTAGAAATGAGAAAGATTTCAGAGAATTGAAATCTCTTGTTAATCCAAGAATTGCGAATAGGTTTCTCAAACAACCCATGAAAGGAAAAAACAAGCCAACTTCAAGAATGTGAAAGAAGTTTTGGGGAAATTTTGTGTTATAATTCCAACATTAAATTATCAATGCAGGACTCGTAAGCTTCGAGGCACAAGCGTAGGTAACGCAGGATTAGAGCATCTAATTTAAACTAACATCATGAAATTTGAAATGTATTCCTAGATTAAGTACATAATTTCTATTCCTAGTTTGAAACTAATCTATTGATAAGCAAAGGAATAAATTCAATCAGATAATGAATTAATTAAAACTTACTAAGAAATCAAAGAAAATAATGAATGATCTATGCAAATGAGTGCTACTTGACTCAAACAACTCGACATGTAAAAGATAAAATGTATGCCTAAGCTAATTGTTCACACAATGCAATTTATTAACAAATGGTATTTAATTCCATAAATTACAAAATAAAAATATGAATAACTATGATAATTTCTCTATTGAAATCACACAACTCATGCTTCCAAACTAGAGTTTTCTAATTAACTAAAGCAGAGAAATTTTGAGTATAGAATGCAGCTAAGTACAAAATGCGGCCTCAGTATAGAATTTAGCCTAAGTAAAAAACACGACTTGATTACAGAATGCGGCTTGAATACAGAACACAGTTGAGTACATAATGCAGTTGAGTACAAAATGTGGTTGAGTGTAGAATGAGACCAAGTACAGAATGTGGTCGAGTGCAAAATGAGACCAAGTACAGAATGCGATTGAGTACAAAATGTGGTTTAGTGCATAATACAACTAAGTGCAGAATGTGGCCAAGTAAAAAATGTGATCGAGGGCTTAATCTACAACTTCCAAAGTGAAACCAATAACAATGCACTCGCTACCCTCTACTCAAATTTCTTCCCTCTACTTAGATCCACAAAGCATAAACGAATCTAGAATAGAAATTGAAGTGTTGGAATTCTGAAAACTATTTAGAAAATATCTTGGAAATGAAATATAAATCTATTGACTAAAACAAAACACACTTCCTAAAACTATTCCCGGGATCACACCATAAATCGGGAACCAATTACATAATCCAAAATGCATAAATAAATTGCAGAAATAAATTAACAAAATAATTAAATCTAATTCAAACCATTCGCAAGGAATACAAATATAAAAAGGAAATAAATACACTTACATAATCTATGTTAAACCTGCAAACATGATGGGTTTAGGTGGCCATTCATGTAAATGTGTTGCAAGTCTAAACGAAATTCATGAAATGGACACTAAAGCTACAACAACTTCATCATCCTTTATTCATCCAAAAACAAAGTTTTAATATACAACAACCATCAAATGTAATTGTGTTTCCAATCCTATGTAACTCTCTCTAACTCCTTGTGTAACTCCCTAGCTCTAAATGAATGAAATATATACTATTCTTTTACCATTTGAGATCCCAAGTTCAAGGATCTGATCTTAGCCAAATGCTAACAAAATTACAAAAATACATTTTAAATGATGTTTTTGGAATTGATTATGGAAAATTTGTCTTGGGAAATCTCATGATCCATGCATAACATGATTGAGATATAGAATATCTTATTACAACTCCATATAGCTTGAAAAAGAAACAAAATAAATCTTCAACCTAAAATCTATGGAGTTGTGGTTCATCCAAAATCATCAAACCCAACGAATCTGGACTTAACTCAGAATTTTGGCACCAATTATGAACTTAACTTTCACTGGAATATTTCCCTAAGCATAACTTCTTCTAAATGATGAATTTTTCCAAACGGTTTTTGGCTTACCGGAATGAGGGTGCTCTGAATAAAACTCGTGTGTCAGAATTTCAAGATTCTTCTTCATTCAATCACAAATAGAGATTTTAATCTACACCCGTTCCGTATTTAACTTGTAGAAACTAGTTTAATTGACTTATGAAGAATTTTGGCAATGAATCCTTGCAGTAAATAAACTTGGAAAAACCATCTTTAGTAAATCATGAAAAAATCATCTTTGATCACTGAAAAGTCAAGAGAACTAATGATAATCAACCACTAAGTGTAGGATATGAATTAATGGAAAACTGTGGAATTAGAGTGTGAAACAAGTTAAAAACATAGGAATTTAGGGTATGAGTAATGGTATTTGTATGGTGGAAAAATGGGAATATTCAAGGCCCAACATCCCCCCATGCCTGAGGGTTTGCATGTCCTCATTCAAACAAATCCCTTGCTTATTGACAAATTCTTGACATTGTTTTGTAGATGTTGGTTCTTGTGGGACAACATTGCTTGAGCATTTGAAGGTGTTGGTTCTTATGGAGAAGCACTACTTGAGTACTTGGAGGTGCTAGTTCTTGTGGAGAAACACTTTTCACATTTAATATATCACACTAATTTACAAATCCGTACAAATTAAGGGTAGAAAGGGATGGATGAGGAAGAGATGATGGATGAAAATGAGATGATGATGGACATGGAAAATGGGTGCTTACATACTCTGTCCTCATAAGGTCAATGTCTATAGGTGGTTTCCTTTATCATGTCATGGTAGTAATGACTTCATCCTCTCATTATTTTTCATGGGAGGAGAAGACACTAAAGATACTACTTTTATATCACAAGGATTTTTCTTTTAACATGGTCTTGTGATCACAGTATAAGCATAATGAATGGAAGGAAATAAAAGGATAATGTTTTATGAAAGATAAAATTTGTGGAATGAGAAGTGGTGAATCATTAAGTTTATTTAACCTTTATAATGAATTATAGAATCATAAGCCAAATTTACTTCAACTTTTACCTTGTCATTGATGTGCTCGGTGCTACAATGATGCAGGAGCATCAAGACCCTCTTCATCTGTAAATATGGAATAAAAAGGGGGGTGTGATTATTTTAAATATTTTGTTATTTTTAATAAAATATGTAGTGTTTTTAGGCATAAAGCAATGAATATGGATCATTATGGGATAAGGAAAGCTTTTCTATTTTAGAAGAGGGAAAAATATGGGAAAAGCTTCAAGATGCTTTTACTATATGGATGCAATGCATGTAGACTCTTAGAGATTTTAGTTGGGTGATTCTAGATCATGCTTAGTTTTTATAAATTAGGAATCCTCAAAGGCATTGAGGATCAGAGAGAGAGTGAGAGAGAATGAGTGAGTATGAAGAATAAGAGGCCATGAATAGGCCATGATTTCTCTTGTAAATAATTTATTTCTTAATTAATTATTTCAGTGATTTGTGTGCATATGTATTGTTTGAGAGCTTTTAACATTTATCAGGGATAATATGCTGGATTTACTGTGTATTGCAATGCATGGTTATATGCATAGACAGAGTTTAAAGATTCTGGGTTTTGCAGGGTTGACCTGGCATCAAGTGGCATCATAGCAGGAATAGCTCTTTTTGAAGGTTCAAGTGTTTTTTTTGTTAAGTTAATTGCATGTGATGATTTTTGGGACTGATCAATATTGATTTACAGGAATAGTGAAGAAATCTCAGCGGGAGGAAGGAGAAGTGAATGTGGCAGAACCGAAAGATTCAACAGAGGTTGAATAAAGTTGCAGATGAGAGAAGGCTACAGGAGTAGTGGAGGATGCTCAAAAGGTTCTAGCAGAGGAACTATGATTACCAAAAGACCAGATCTGGAGGAAAGGATTGGTGAGGTAAGTGGCAGAAAGAGAGCTTGTTGTGGTAGAGGCTTCATGCAACACATAGCTGTAGAACTTTTTGCGAAGGAGAAGACTACTAAAAGTCATAAAGGAGCCAAAGGAAGAGGTTCAGAGAAATGCCACAGAGATGAGATGACTACAGGATTTCAAGAAAGAAAGATTGTAGAAATAAAGGCATAGTTACAGGTACTAGAAGAACGGCTGCAGGAGCAGGAAAAGAAAAAAGGAAAATGGCTCTTTCCACTGAAGGGAAAGAGAGTGACTTGGCGACAATTTCAAAGGAGGTTGAGGCAAATTCTGATTGCCTTGGTGAGAAAGGGACTTAGAATTCTTGTGCCAGAGATGAAATTTGAAAATCCCACATGCAGATTTGTTCAAAGGAAACTATTGAAAGAAGCCGTCAGGACTAAAAAGTCTTGCAGTTTTAACACTGATGAGTTGTGTATGTTTGCAGGTGTTGAGGAGGAAGTACAATCTTGTGAAACTGTTACAGCACAAGAGGAAGTTCTTGTAGATGCAGAAGAAGTGAATCAGTCTGAAGCACAGATAGAGGAGGTAACAGTTGATACTGAAAGTTTATGTATGAATGCAGGTGATGATGAGGTGCTTCAGCGATGCTACAGAGAGATTGAATTGTTAGAATATTGGTTGGAGAATCCACAGTATGACAGGGAGATTGCAGAAGAAAGAGGCCAGTGCAGTGAACCAGAAGAAAAAGTTGTAGATGAAGTTGCACATGAAATTGCAGATGAAATTGCAGGTGATGAGCCAAAGCATGTTCCAGAGGGACAGGAAGTTTGGGAGGTAACAACATCTATGGCGACAGCGGTAGCAACATCTATGGCGACAGCAATAGCAACATCCATAGTGACAGCTAGAGCAACATGTGGGGCGACATTTATGGTGGCAGCTGAGACAACAGTGATAGCAGCAGAAGAGGCACTAATGCCTTATGATTTTTATTATAACAATTGTTTTGTGAATGCAGGTCTAAATGAAGATGCTGGAGAGAGTCTATTAGACAGAGAAATTGAAGCGATGAGGCAGATAATGGTGAAAGAATCCCGGAAGAGACCAGCAGCAGAGAAACAAAGGAGAAGCAGTGAAAGGAAGACCGCAGAAGATTGCAAGAGTGCAGCCAGTGGAGTGATGCAGCATAAAGTGTGGAGACCTGGAGAAGAACAACAAACAGAAGCAGTGGCAAATGGGAAGTTGCAACACAAGATATGGGATCCAGGCATACACAGATCCCAACACATGATCAGGAGATCATGATTAATTTTAAGGTTGGGTGTATTATGTAGGAGCATCAAGACCCTCTTCATCTGTAAATATGGAATAAAAAGGGGGGTGTGTTTATTTTAAATATTTTGTTATTTTTAATAAAATATGGAGTGTTTTTAGGCATAAAGCAGTGAATGTGGATCATTATGGGATAAGGAAATCTTTTCTATTTTAGAAGAGGGAAAAAGATGGGAAAAGCTTCAAGATGCTTTTACTATATGGATGCATTGCATGTAGACTCTTAGAGCTTTTAGTTGGGTGATTCTAGTTCATGCTTAGTTTTTATAAATTAGGAATCCTCAAAGGCATTGAGGATCAGAGAGAGAGTGAGAGAGAAAGAGTGAGTATGAAGAAGAAGAGGCCATGAATAGGCCATGATTTCTCTTGTAAATAATTTATTTCTTAATTAATTATTTCAGTGATTTGTGTGCATATGTATTGTCTGAGAGATTTTAACATTTATCAGGGATAATATACTGGACTTACTATGTATTGCAATCCATGGTTATATGCATAGACAGAGTTTAAAGATTCTGGGTTTTGCAGGGTTGACCTGGCATCATACAAGATGAAGTGGAGGATGGAATGGATGGAGCTAATGTGATTGCTAATCTGATCTATTGAATAAGGCTAAAGGATGTGGTATCACTCCAAAATTTCTTATTGGTTGTTCGGAAAAAGAAATGATAGAGGTAACCACTAACCAACTTTGGAGATCAAGATCTAGCCTTCCTAATCTCAGAGAGGGCTGTCTCTTTTTTATTTAACTTTGTTTTAGTTAATTGATTTTAGGCTAGTTATGACTGTGTTGGGGTTCTTGATTTGAATTTGGGTGGTGGGATCACTTACTTAGATGAAAATTGATTGTTTTTTAACATTGGGCTGTGGGGTGGAATGTTAGACAAACTGAACTCGAACAAGATTTAAAAATAGTGTCTACAGGGCAAGATAGGTAAGTCATTATAGATATCAAAGCATGGATTGTGAAATGGTTTATAATAAGATCTAGGGAGAAATTAAGGGTTCCTTAGGCCGGATTATGAAGAGAATGACAAATGTCAACCAGGATGGGAGAGAAATTAAGGGTTCTCAAATCCGGATATCAGAGGAAAACATATAAATGACTAAATATGCAAAACGGAGTGTACTTAAACAAGTTTTGAGTTATACTTCTAGTTAATTTATTCAAATTTGAATAAAATTTAAGTTTACGGAACACATAAGACAGTAACAAAATCAGAAAAAGAAGATACTTCACTGCAAATAGCTCATCTCATGAATCTTGTAGTGCAATATTTTTATTACTTGCTGCAATCTATTGACCTGAAAATTAAGAAAATCACCCTTAGGTTTAAGATCAAAATAAGTTTACAAATGTATAAGAATCCACCCTCAATACTTCGAATTTTGAAGTATTTATACAAAAATAATTTACAAAATATCTCAAATTGCATTGAGAACTAAACTAGAAAAGAAAATATCTTCATTAAAGAAGATAAACACAACTATTTAGCTATTGTTTGTTGTCCCTGTTATTTAGGTTATGTTGTCTTTTATTCTTTGATCTTTTTCCCTTTAACCTACTTGGTTGTTTAGTTTTCATGGTGGATGTCATATTTAATTATGACGTTTCATCCAATACACTTTCATCTCATAACATTTGACCTTGCTATCCTATCAATACCCTTTTACTGTGATCTTTTACTTTTTACTGTACATTTATATTTTACTGTGTTTTTCCTATAGTAAATCATTGAGTTTTTACCATGTCTCAACATCTCGTAGTTGGATATTGAGCGTTTTTCAGTATATTTCATCTGCCTCTATGTATTTTGCAAAAGTTGGCTTGTGGACAAAAAGGTGTTTTACCTCATGCTGGAGGTAAAATAAGTTTTCAAAAGTTTGGTATAATACTTTGCCTGTTGGTATGCCCCTCATGGATGAAGTTTTTACCTAATCTTTGGTCACTTCCCTAATCTTCATATTGTAATCTTCTTGTGTCATTAACTTATCATTTATAACTAAGGTATTTGGTAATCCCTTTTGCCTCAAAACTTTTAACCTAACCATGAACCTGTCAATGGCCAGTTGCATGGTTTAACAGTTATCCTCCAAGTTCAACATCAAATTTCTCTTAGTGAGGACTCTTTTGACTTCCAAAATTGTACCTGTCATGTTAGGCATCTCTAGTTCTTGCAGCTCATACTTGTTCTTGGATTTAAGGAAGTGGATGATCCATGCTGCTTCCTCTGGCATATATCCAAGTTCTTCTTTGACTCTCTTAATAGCTTCTGTAGCCTGCTTGATCAAATCAATCTATTCAAAAATGACCTAGATGGATGGCCAAATATCATTGACAGAGTCAATGATATTGGCCCATAGTTGTTCCTTAGCCTGACGTAAAGGTTCATTCAGTGTCAGCTATTTCTCGAGGCTTTTAATTCTTTCAGTCATTCTTGTGGCTTTCTGTTGTTCTTCTCTGTGCATGATTTGGGCCAATTTGTAGTATGTTTCCAAGCTAGTGGCTTTCTCCTTAAGTTTTTTCATCTCCATGGTCTGAATGGACATTTCTTCCATTTCTTTAACCAATCTATTTGCTTCATCACCTGTAGAGCCTGCTACTGTCGATCCTGTTGCTGATGTAGTCTATGTAGATGTCAATAGTGCAGTGGTTGTTGGAGTAGTGGGATCTAAGGATGCTACCAATGTAGAAGGTACAACAATGGTAACTATTGGAATGACAGTTGGTAGAGCATCATCAGGACTAGCTTGTTTGAGCTGCATCAAGCTATACATCTCTTTCTCCATCTCCTTTAACTGATCATTCAGTTGTAGCACTAAGTCCATCATCTCTTCATGGTTACTCTGAATTTCTAGGACCTCCTCCGTCTGTGGATGTTGTGAATGAGGCAGCTTAAGCTGTTTCTTGAAGACTGTTATGTCCTCATTCTTCTTCTTGACCAGCTGTTCAATAACCTTAATATCATTTCGATCATGGCCGAGTTCAATGACCAATTCCTCCAAGGACTTTATTCTATTCAATTTGGCCTATGAGGAGGCATTTTTGAGTTTGTATTTGGTTGTCACATTATCCAATGAATCCTACACCTTGTGGGTAGCCATGGCCTTCCCTGTAATGGTGGAGTAAATCATCTCTCCGGCCTCTTTATGGAACTATATTTGATCAATGGGATGAACATCCCTAGCCAATACCTTAAAATTTGTTTTCTTGTAGCCTTCTAAGGTCTTTGGTTACTGAATAGTCGGCTACAGAAATGACACCTGCATCTTGCTTGCATTGATGTCAAAGGTTTACATCAGTCTGGTATAGTTTGGTGGTGTAAGCTTGAGGTATTTGGCATAGGTTTCTGCCTTCCACTTTTCATTCCTCATATTTATTTCCTTGAATATATCTTTGATATCCTTTTCCTTGTCAGTTGGCCTGACAAAGGAAGATACGTCCATACTCTGTTGTCTCTCTATCATCTGTCTATTAGAGGTTGATGGATAATGTGTTTCCCCTAATGTAGTTATTCCTTTACTTCTCTATCCAAATGTCTTAGTGTCAGTTATTTCCTCTGAAATAATGTTTTCCTCCTGTACATACACAAGGTTCAATTTGGGCCTCTTTCTTAGCTCAAACAGCTCATCAGTAGTCTCCATGGTAGAGTTGGATCCTTCTTCCTTGTTCCTTTTATTATTTTTCTTCTCATTGAGTGGGGTCTGAAGCACGGGATGAACATTCATTGTTTCTCCTAATTCTGGAACCTACAAGAAAGAGCTTTGGTCAAATTGTTTTTCCAGATCAATCAGTGTGTTCTCAATATCCACAACTGTGCTATCCATATCAATGAGTGTGTTGTCCACCCACTCAGATTGGTTAGCATATTGTTTATTGTTTGGTCTTGGGTAGCGGATGTAAGGTCCCAACTTGGCCTTAAGTTTCATATTGTTTATGACCCCATGAGGATTATAATGCCATATGAATTTGTTTATGAACTTCATATGTTGTAGTAATCTGTTGACCTCTGGTCCAGCCTCTCTATTGTTGCAAATGAATGGGCCAAATTCATCTTTTTATCTTGAGATAGGTTTTTCTTCCTAGCGGACAAGAAGTGGACCTCATCAGAATTGATGATTTGTCTAAAATGTTCAAGGGAAAATATCCTCATAGGGAGGTATTTTGGTAATTTGTAAGGGGTTAACTGACAACCATAAACTCTGATCTCAATGTGGTTCTGCTTGAGGTATCAGTCTCCCACCTTACTGTTCTTTGCCAATTGAAGCACTCTTTTGATGTCTTGGCTGATTCTAGGCTGAGTATTAGAAGTCAGCAAGTTCATGATTGGGTACACAAAGGAGTCTATGAAATCTTTGTAGGTGAATACAATGGAAAACTTCTGGACCAGGGGTGTCCAGTAGACCACTGATCTCTGCTTTCCCTTGGTGTCCAAATTCTAGATGCTCATAGGGAACTTATCTGTCTAGTAATACAAAAAGATATAAAATAACACTGAAGAGTATGTGAAAACTCTTTCAGTGGGAAATCTGGTGAATTGTTCATGCATTCTATCTACAATGAATTGAGCATAATCATACATGATAGCAGGAGGCTTTCCTAGAGTGAAAATGGATAGGAAGGCTAGGATGACCTCATCCACATGCTCATCTGATGTGTATCCTAGGATGCATAAGAGCATGGTGATTATGTGTCTGCTATTTTATGACAAAATGGTGGCAGCATAGGGTGGGGTATCTGTGGGAATATGGTGGTATTCAATGTTAAAATTATGGAAAATTTGCTTGATTTTTCCCTGGACTAATGATGATGTACAAGTCCAATAAGTTTCCAATAAATAGAGGGGTTAGATTAGGGCTAGATTCGATTTGTAGAATTTGGTTTATTGACTCAAGTGTAATAGTGAAAAAGAACTGTTGGTTTGGGGCAACAATAACCCTTTGGATAGGGACATAACATGCATGACAATAATGTATAATATCTAAAAAAGGGTGAACTTCTGGGAATGTGTATTTGGGTAAATTTGATTCCCAAAGGTTGATGTCATTTGCATGGTTCAAAAATTTGTCCTTACTCCAACAGTGGAGCTGTAGAAGGTGGGATGGAGTTACAATGTCTTTTATTTGGAAATCCCTATCTGCTAGGGCCAAATGGTCAATGTCTAGGTGAGGCATTGATACAAGTCTAACATCTAGAGAGGTTTGGGCAGAAATTTTACGGGGAAAGGTGTGAATTGGGCTTGCACAGACTATAGAAGTGAAACCTGAACAAGTATGGAGGAGTGAAAGGGCAGTTTGTAGGTCGGAAAAAAGGGGTTTAGCTATTCAAGGGGTGAAATACTCTCAATTTAGAGATAATTAATTAAATTCAATTAATTTAACGTTTGAATTCAATGTACTTTTTTAAATTTGAGAGGGTCCTTCTGGTTTCTCATCAAATACCTAGAAATAGTGGTATTGGCTGCAATTGGCTTACATGGAGGCTGCAAAGGGTACTATGGCTTCATTTATGCACTAGATGGATGAATTGGGTGTTCGGAGCATGTTCTAGAGGTAGTTGGTAGTCAAATTTGGTTGCAGAGGCTTAGGGTGGCGTAGGAAGGCTTAGGAAGCTTTCTGAGTGCAAATGAGCAAAAAGAGTGAAAATGAGCATCTTCGGCCTTTTACCCGACAATGGTTAGAATTTGGTGCGAAATTTCATAATGAACAGTAGGTGGTTTCAGGGGCCATCACATCACTTTTGGTAGTTTGGCATATTTCCCTAAGAGCACGTGAGTTCAGCAAGTGCTGCTATGTAACCGAAGAGGGCCCAAGCAAAACTAAGAATCGCGCATGTTCTCAGGCGGGTAAAGTTAGGCAAAGGAATCAACGCGATATGGATGTGTGCCATCAGATCTGACGGTGCAAGATCTAATGGTTATCATGCGGTGGAGCTGCACGGAGGGAACTCGGGTCGCGATTTCAGGGGTTTGGGGGATTAATTACGAATAATTGTAATTATTTAATGAATAAGTGTGGCGTTAAAATTATATTGCACGGGTTTATGAAGTGGGACCAGGGTTTAAGTCTGGAGGGATTTGTTAACTGAACCAAGGGGGTGGGTCAAAAGGGATTATATTGGGAAATATATGAATGGGGAAGTTAATAAAGTAATGTGGTGGGGCTTTAAACTTAGGATAGGGGTTTTTAGGCAAAGTAGGGAAACTAATAAGGGGAAAGTGGTTTCTTTAAAGGGGAATGGGTTTCACACTAGGGAAAATGTGTTTTTGGGTAGGGGAATGAATTTGGAGGGTAAAATTCTAAGGAAATGTGTGAAAACAAGGGGCAAAGGTGAAAATGAAGGGAAAAGGGTATTTTCTTAGGAAATGATGGGATAATGGGAAATTAGTAAGCATGTAGTGGGGGTGAAATGAAATGAGGGGAAGTTAATTAAATCAGCTTGTGAACATCCTTTCACTTTCATAACTACTCCTGCACACTAAGACATTGGATTAAGCATGATAAATGTGTTTATGCTTCAATCAACTTTGTACTTCTAAAACCTTTCTTCTACTTACCCTTTACTTACCCTAACATTTTTTCTTCACTTCAATGGGTGCATTTAAACTAGTAGACCCTTTCCTTCCCTTTTATTTTGTGAAACAAACTATCTAATTCTAACCTTATATCTTCCAATGGCTCAGATGAAGCTTATGATCACATTTTATTCTTATACCTAACTACTGATCTTCCAAGATTAAACAGTTTGGCTATATATTTATTCTCTAACTATAAACATGAAATTTAAAGCATGAACTAGTCAAGATTAAACTATTTGACTATCATGGGTTGTGGCATTTATGACAAGCTGCACACAACCATTATTTTGCACGGTAAAGTAAAAAGTAGTGTCATTTATACTTGCAAGCTTTCATGATCTATTTTTGTTTAGGGTTCACATATTTTAATTTTCTTTTTATCTTTTCTTATTCTTTTCGTCCTTTGATATTTATTTTAGGACATGCCCTCTTTACATTTTTTAACTTTTAATATGGAAAAAATTTTGCAAAAAGAAAAAAGTATGTATAATATTAGAAGATCAACCATAGCTAATTCAAAATTATGAATCCTATTAATATAGGACCCTAACAGTCGCTCCACATGGGGATGGCATTTCCTGGTGAAATGTCAAGAACTCTAAAGATCAGTAGCCTTTGAATTGTGACTGAAGTTACCTTGTAAATTGTCCTTCTGTGTTTTTGCATTATTGATAGTTATGATAGTGAATGCTTCAAAGCTGAGGGCCTTCTCTTCGAGCTTTAACTTCGAAAGATTACCATCAAATCCAATCTACACTCTACAAGTTTATGTATAATGATGCAAATTAAAGTGAACTATGGTCAATCAGTGGAAAAATAATGCTTCAACATTCTACCATTGACAGGTCCTCCTAGTAGATTTGATCCATCTATCTCTCTCAAGAAGAATGCATTGTTACCCCTGTAACCATAAATGACATAAGGCCCTTGCCATAAGAAGTAAAATTTGTCTTATTTGCCTTTGTCTTCTATTCTTGAATCCCACTTAAGAAATTTATCACCTATGTAAAAATCATTTGCTTTGGTCTTTTTACCAAATACCTTTTTGATTTTGTCCTGGATTACCTGTGATTTTACATATACTTCTTCTCTGGTCTAGTGCAAGTGTATGGTCTGATTTATCCTTCTCTGGATATCATTTGATTCTATCTACAACTCCTGGATGACCTTCATCACTGGCACTCCCAAAGAGGATGGAAAAAAAACATCCATATGATATAATAGCTGATAGGGGGATGTGCCAATGGAATTCTTGGTAGTTAGTGTATCTGCCCATAAGGCATTGACCAACTTTTTGTTCCATGACTTTTTTTGTCTTCTAGTAATTTTTTAATGATATTCACCAAGCTTTTGTTAGAGGATTCTGTAAGTCCATTACCTTGAGGGTAATAGGCAATGGAGTTTTGAAGGCTAATGTGGTATTTGTTACAAAAGTTTATCACTCTCTTGGATTTAAAGGTAGCTGCATTATCAGTAATGACCATTTTGGGGCACACAAATATTGAAAGGATATTATTTTCTAGGAAGGAGACAATGACAGTGTCTGTGGCTTGTCTAGAATGGATGGCTTCTATCCATTTGGTAAAATAATAAGTGGCTTTCAAAATCCACTTATGCTGAGCTAAGGAGGCAGGGTTTATTTCTCCAATGAAGTCTAACCCGCATTTTTGAAATGGAATTTCTATGGAGATTTGTTTAAGAGGCAAGGGTAAAATTTTTCTCTTCCCATCAAATATCTGGCGCATATGACAGGAGGTCACATGTTTTTTAACATCTGCAAAGAGTGTGGGCCGGTGGAAACTAACTCTCAAGATTTTGTCACCGGTAGTTTTCCAATACAAGTGTCCTCCGCAATCACCTACATGAATTTCTTGCATAATTTTATCAGCTTTGTCTTTTAGTAAACAGTTCAAAAGAATGCCACTATTGTCTTTCCAAAACAAAGCATTATCCATGATACAATACTTTAATGACTTCATTTTCAAAAATCTAGTTTTAGTTTTTGTCAAACCAGGAGGAGCTTGTAAGTTTAGTAATACAAATATGATATTTGCATACCAAGGTGAATTTGTAAAAGGTTAATTGATCTATCGAGTTGTCATCTCTTCCTAATCATCAAGAGAACCAATGAAATTAATATCTAGGGCCTAACAGT
Organism: Pinus taeda; assembly: GCA_000404065.3. Classification (NCBI taxonomy): domain Eukaryota; kingdom Viridiplantae; phylum Streptophyta; class Pinopsida; order Pinales; family Pinaceae; genus Pinus; species Pinus taeda. Next base: position 39,227 of record APFE030333694.1, read on the forward strand.
TCGATTCAGCCATGAGTTTGGATAAACCTTGGGATTTGATAAGTTTAGTAGGCTTTATTTCTATGTCATATTCCAATATAGTCGCAATCCATTTGCCTATATTTCCTTCAGGCCCATTTTGGGTCAAAATGTCCTTAACTATTGAGTTTGGAACATAAGCAATGATGTGAGAATTCAAAATTTAGACTTTGAAATCTTTAATGGCCTTTACTAAATATAATGCTTGTTTTTCCATAATATTTTATTTAAGTGTGGCATATCTTGAGGATTTACTGAAAAATGCAATTGGTTGTTCATATCCTTGGTCGTTCTTTTGCAGCAATACTACTGTAATGGGGTGTTCTGAAGCAAAAGAAAAAATTATAAAATCTTTCTAAAAAGAAAGCCTTATAAGGACTGGAGTTTTGGTTAAGGCTTCCTTGATGGCTTCAAAGGATTGTTTGGCCCACACTATCCATTTAAGTGTTGAGTCCTTTCTAAACATGTTATTTAGTTCTCTAATTAGTTCTGCTAAATTTGAAATGAATCTCCTAAGGAAATTTATCTTGCCTGAAAATGACTGTAACTCTTTAATGTTTCTAGGATGGGTAATGGTCAAAATGGCCTCTATTCTAGCACGATATATTCTAATTCCATCTTTGGATATTATATGTCCCAATAGTTTACCCTCTTCTAAACCAAAGAGTGTCTTTCTGGGATTTAAAGAAATCCCAAATTTCATACATTTGATGAAAGCTCTTCTCAAGTGGTCTAGGTGTTCATTATCAAATTTAGACAAACAGTGATGTCATCTTGGTATACTACTAGGAATTCACGTATCTCCTTGGAAAATGCTATATCCATAGCTCTATGAAACGTTTCTCCTGTGTTCATATCTAAAGGGCATCTTCAAATACATGAAGGTACCCCAAGGAGTAGTAAATGAAGTTTTGGCTTGGTCCTCTTGTTGAACTAAGATCTGATTATGTTCAGAAAATCCATTGAGCAGTGAAATCCTTGACGAGCCTACTACCCTCTTAAGGATATAGTCCATTTTTGGTAGAAGGTAGTTATCTTTTAATGAGACCTCTGTTAAATTTCTGAAATCAACACAAATTTTGATTTCTCCATTCTTTTTCCTAGTAGTCACTAAGTTTGAAATCCAATCTAAATACCTAATGGGAGCTATGATTTGGGCATCATACATTCTTCTAACTTCTTTCTCAATATACGGCATAAGAACTGTGTTAATTCTCCTAAGTTTCTGTTTGAAAGGTTTATGATCTTCTTTAAGAGGTATTTTATGTTGAATTATGTTGGTGTCATAAGACTTCAATTCTTCGTAACTCCAGGAAAAATCATCTTGGAACTCTTTAAATAGATTTATGTATTTAACCTTTTCCTCTAGAGGTAAGGCTTTTGATATTTTAATGAGTTTTGGTTTTTCCTCAATTCCTATGTTACATTCTTCTGTGTCTAAGGTTCCATTTTGGGTTTTCTAGCTACATTGTTTGAGTCAAACAAATATTCTAATGGGACTAATCCCTTAGGCAAAAAAGTATTTTTAAGGTTTAGAATTTCAGGATCATCATTCATTATCTCTTTTATCTCTACGTTTTCTAAACTATCTATATATACTTTAGTGAATTTAGTGGTTCTACCTAGATCTAAAATATTTACATCTATGGCACTATCTATGTCACTATCCATGTTATTTCCTATTGTACAATCTGTATCTATTTTACAATTTTGAAACTCACCTTCAGCATTCATGAAGTTATAAATTTTAGAATCCTGGGGAAAATCTACCAATACTTCAAGTTGTCTGGAATAACAGGCCTATGTCTCATTTCTACAGTGTACTCATTGTTGGGTTGAAAGGGAAATTTACGAGTACTAGCAAAAGTGGCAAGACTATGGGCTTGCATATTTTGTTTTCTAGGAATAGAAGCAAGGTTTGTTTCCAAGAGGCATTTAATCAAATCTAGGATAGTCTCCCCGAATTGACTTAGTCTAGGATTGTTTATAGAATATTAACCATTAATTTGTTTAATAATTAGTGCTGAGTCTCCATGTATAGAAACTGTTTTGGCTCGAAGTTTTCTAACTATACCGTAAGATTAGGGCTTCATATTCAGCCATGTTATTGGTACCCTTGAAGTTTAATATGAATGCATGTACCTTTTAATGATTATTCTCCATATTATGGGTCCAAACTTCTAACCTAACCCCTAACCTATTCACAGATCCATCAAAATCTAGATGCCATAGGGACTCATGAAAAATGTTCTCACTATCAGTTGTTTTGTATTTCAGTTCTTTAGTTGTGATTTGATTATCATCATGTTCTAAATTGTACAAGATGAAAGAGTCCATATCAGAATGCATGGAGTATATTATGGCAATGTTTTGTGGTTTCTCAACACTACTTACCATGTATTTCATCAAGGTCTCTCTATATAATTTCCTCTGCTAGCCAAAAATAGATATGGTTGCATAAGACATATCTAACTACAAGGATCCTTGCAATTTTTCTCCACATGAGTGAGATAACAACATTTCATATTCGGGTGGGATGTCTACAGCTACTATGTCCATTATAGTACTTTTTTTTGGGCATTGGACTAGAGTTACACATAAATCATTGATCAAACCAAGGAATTTAACTTGGCTAGAGTCAAATGAAAACAAGTACTTATATGGTCTGGTGATGTCTAAGTTCAGTCTCTCCATGATTGCTTTTGGCATCAAATTATGGGTTGCCCCTAAGTTTAACATAGCATTATGTAATATTTTGTCATGAATGTTTAGGCTAATATAGAAAGCAGGGATTCCCCCTTGCTGATGAGTACCATTCACCTCAGGGCCAAACAATAATTCAGGTTGATCATCATTCAAATTGACAACATCTTCTCCCTCTCCTATATTTAAAGTTTCAATTATCTGTGATCTATAGGATTCATTCTATACTAATTCGGTCAAAGGAACTAATATCTTTAATTTTTCTATTTTAGTTTTGATGCTGAAAGGGAGCTGAGGTTTGCTTGTTTGGATGAGATCTTCCTTAACAAATGCAGTCTATGTGTTTTTACCTTGTTTTTCAATACTAGGCACTTTAGTCTATGTTTCAGTTGTTTTGCCTTGATTTCTCTTGTTTGGATTGATTTCAGTAATTGTTTCAGTTGAGTTTGCATGGAGGTTATACCTATAATTTTTGGGGCAAAAGTTTCTAGTGTTCCCCTAGGGAGGATTTGTAAGATTTTACTGACAAGAGCCTCTATTATTTTCTTAGTGTGGGTCTGGATTGATATCTTAATGGGAGCTTCATTGTTATTTTTCTTCTTCACCTATATTATTTGTGTACCTCATACATAGCTGACTCATATCCCTATTTAAAGTCAATGGATTCACTATATTCTAACTACATTTGCTGCAGCATGTATAACTCCTGTTATTCTTGAGTAAGAAAAAAATCATCTTCGTCTTTGATTTATAGTAAATTTATCTAGGTATCATCCTCTCCTTCTTGGATCTGTGGACCCTCAACATAGTTCTCTTGGAAGGGGGCCTAATTTTTTGATCTAGTAGAACATTCTTTCCATTTTTAGGGTTCTTCCTAAAGTTTGGGTTTCTTATTGGGGGTGGTTGTTGATTCTTCCATTGAGTTTTCCTTTCCATGTTCTCTAATCTATCCATTATTCTCTCTACACTCTTGGCTAAACTATCTATCTTTCTATTAGAAGTGGAAGTTTCCTCTTTAATTACAACTGTCTTTTCATTTCTCATTCTGGCTTTCTTGGCTAATAGGTTGACCTCTACACTAACAAAATTGCTTTGCATTTGTTCTAGTGTTTCAATGTTTCTTTCCCTTAACTGGTATGACATGTCAGTGTCAAAACCATCAGAGAATTTAATTAATGCTAGCTGAGGTGGAGGCTTAATATTAGCTAGGATTGCATTGTAAATATTATTGAACCTAGTACAATAATCCTGGACTAACTCATTAGGAGCTCTTCTAATGTTTTCATATTCAGAATGTATTTGTAGAGGGTTTTTCTTTCTCTCCCATCTATCAATGAATAATCTATGAAAATTAGCTAATTCTGCAATATGATGGGCAGGTAAAGCTTTAAACAATTTCTTGACATCCCTAGTTAATGTTTGGGTAAACAACCTTATTTGGAGATCTGATTCATCTATCTCATGCAACTCAAAATAGTCAGTCATCTTGCTCACATGTTGTTGGGCAGTGCACTGACCAGTAGCATCAAACAAAAAGATTTTTCTCTGATAATCTTGGGGCATGACATGGAGTTGGGCAAGTAAAACCAGAGGTGCATATTAGTCTGTCATGGCTGAGATTCTAGTTTGACTAAGGGGTAAAGAAGTGGTGCTTAAGGAAGGGCTTAAACTTGATGGAGATGAACTAGATGATGATGAGGATGAGGATGCTTGATGAATTACTGGTTTAGGGGAATGAACTATGGTGGATACTATAGGTGAGGTTGTGGTAAAAGAAGGTGTATTTACAATGAGTAAAGATTGTGTAGAAATTTTAGAGGCAACAGCAATGAGGGCAGCTAGTTCAACAGATTGTTGAAGGTAAGCATCATCTATATTTCTTATCAATGTAGAGGTTGAAGCTTCTAACTTGTCAAAAGCATTATCTAAATCTGGATGGATAATCACCCTACTTTATTCAATGAGTTGAGTAAACTCAGGGTCCAACACTATTTCACGGATGGAATTCTCAAATTTATTTCTAAATAATGAGAGGTCAAATGACAAATTAAAAGGGAGGTCTTCTAAAGTTGACAACTCCTCAGGGAGTGAATTTTCTTTGACTAACTAGCTACTACTTGCCTGACTTTCTTCATTTTTGGGATTTCTTAAAATCCTATTTGGGTCATCAACTATGGTAGCAGGGTTTGGATTTGGATTTGCCCTAGTATAGTGAGTATTTTTGGGAGCCATAACTTTAACTTTTTTAACTATTTTTTACGAAACTTTTCAAGAACAACTTTTGAAAATGACCTTAAGGGGCTTAAGATTAATTTTAAGGTTTCCTTAAAGTTTTATAAGATTGAGGTTCGAAGTCCCCAGTGTGAGTCGCCAATGATGTTATCACTCCAAAATTTATTATAAGTTGTTCGGAAAAAGAAATGATAAAGGTAACCACTAACCAACTTTGGAGATAAGGATCTAGCCTTCTTGATCTTAGAGAGGGCTCTCTCTTTTTTGTTTAAATTTGTTTTAGTTAATTGGTTTTAGGCTAGTTATGATTGTGCTAGGGTTTATCATTTGAATTTGGGTGGTGGTATCACTTACCTAGATGAAAAACGATTGTCTTTTACCATTGGTCTATGGGGTCGAATGTCAAACAAGATGGACTAGATCAAGCTTCAAAAACAATGTCTATAGGGAAAGATAGGTGAGTCATTACAGATATCAAAGGCTTGATGGTGAAATGGTTTCTAATCAGATCCAAGGAGAACTTAAGGTTTCCTTAGGATGGATTATGAAGAGAATGACAAAGGTCAACTTGGATGGGAGAGAAATTAAGGGTTCTCAAATCCAAATATCAAAGGAAAACATATAAAAGTTCATTGTACAAAATAGAGTGTACTTAAACAAGTTCTAAGTTATATTTCCAATTAATTCATTCAAATTTGAATAACATTTAAGTTTATGAAACACATAAGTAGGTAACAAAACCAGACAAAGAAGATACTTCACTGCAAATATCTCATCTCATGAATCATGTAGTGCAATCTTTTTATTACTTGCTCTAGTCTATTGACTTGAAAATTGATACAATCACCCTTAGGTTTAAGATCAAAATAACTTTACAAATGTATAACAATCCACCCTCAATACTTTGAATTATGAAGTATTTATACAAAAATAATTTACAAAATATCTCAAACTGCATTGAGAACTAATCTAGGAAAACAAAATATCTTCATTCAAGAAGATAGAGACAGCTATGGAATTGTTGTTTGTTGTCCTTGTTATTTAGGTTATGTTGTCTTTTATTATTTGATCTTTTTCCCTTTAATCTACTGGGCTTCTTGTTTTTCATGCGGGATGTCATATTTACTTATGACCTTTCATCTGATACACTTTCATCTGATACTCTTTGACCTTGTTGTCCTGTCAATACCCTTTTACTGTGATCTTTTACTTTTTACTGTACATTTCTATTTTTATTGTGTTTTTCCTACAGTAAATCATTGTGTTTTCCCATGTCTCAGCATCTTGCAATTGGATATTAAGCATTTTTTGGTATATCTCATCTGCCTTTGTGTATTTGGCAAAAGTTTGCCTATTAACAAAAAGGTGTTTTACCTCATGCTAGAGGTAAAACAAGTTTTCAAAAGTTTGGTATAATATTTTTCCTATTGGTATGCCCCTCATGGATGAAGTGTTTACTTGATTTTTGCCCACTTCCCTGATCTTCTTATTGTAATATTCTCGTGTCATTAGCTTATCATTCATAACAAAGGGATTTGTTAATCTCTTTTTCCTCAAAAGTTCGAACTTAACAATGAACCTGTCAATGGCTAGTCGCATGGTTTGACACTTATCCTCCAAGTTCAACATCAAATTTCTCTTAGTAAGGCCTCTTTTGACCTCCTAGCTTGTACATGTCCTGTCAGGTATCTCTAGTTCTTGCAGCTCAGTCAAATCACATAAATCTAAAACTAAAATTAAAATAAAATAGAAAACATAAAATTAATCATTATATTTAGAATTAGAATTAATAATTAAACCAATCTAGATCCATCTTAACTCCAAATGTACCAAGTGCCTAGAGGCCTAGAGGTATCAAATCTCTTGATATTCAAACCTATTTCAGGGTGAAAAGAGATTTGATCCATCTCGGCACTTGGTAGATTCAGAGTTAAAATGGATCTAGGCTGGTTAAAGTAATTGCCAAGGTTTTAGTAGTAATTGATGTGTTGTGAGTTGAGGGTTTTGACTAAACTTTGATGTTCTAGGAAAGAACTGATGTCAATACCATTTCTTTTTATGAAAATATAGAAAAATTGAATGAAGACAAAGAAAATTCCAAATTTCAGAAGGATAATGAAGGACTAAAAGAATGGATTAAGAAGTCATTTTTTAATTGTGAACTGAAGAAGTTAGTTGATAAACTAAAATAGGAAAATATTAGCAAAGTCAAAAGGGACAAGTCAAGTGAAGAATTAGAAAATTAGATGAAAATTTCAGATGTTGTGTAAGCAAAATGAAGAACAACTCAATGATGTTAGGAGTATGAAAAGTGTTTGGAACGGTTTGATTAAGGAGTAAGGATGAAAATATTACTAGAAGGGTTGAGGAGAATACTACCAAAGACTTGAAGAGGAAATTTGCAAGAAAGTTGAAGCTCTAAATATTGATGAGGTAAAATTAGAAATGCAATGTATTATTAAACGGTGTTAGACTTTGTTGGATATCTCCAAGTTATTATTTGACTCTCTGAATGGCTTCTGTAGCCTGCTTGATCAAATCAATCTATTCAAAAATGACTTGGATGGATGGCCAAATATCATTGAAAGTGTCAATGATATTGGCCCATAGTTGTTCCTTAGCCTGACCTAAAGGTTCATTCAGTGTCAACACTTTCTCAAGGCTTTTGATTCTTCCAGTCATTCTTGTGGCCTTCTTTTATTCTTCTCTATGCATGATTTGGGCCAATTTGTAGTATGTTTCTAGGTTGGTGACTTTCTCCTTAATTATGTTCATATTCATGGTCTGAATGGACATTTCTTCCCTTACTTTGCTTAGCCTATTTACTTCATCACCTGTAGAGACTGTTGTTGTCTATCTTGTTGTTGATGTAATCGGTGTAGATGTCAGTCGTGCAGTGGCTATTGGAGTAGTGGGAGCTAAGGATGCTGCCAATGTAGAAGGTACAACAGTGGTAACTATTGGAATGATAGTTGGTGGAGCATCATCAAGACTAGCTTGTTTAAGATGCATCAATCCATCCAGTTCTTTCTCCATCTCCTTCAATTGATAATTCAGTTGGAACACTAATTCCATCATCTCTTCATGGTTACTCTGACTATCTAGGACCTCCTTTGTATATGGGTGCTATGAATGAGGCAGCTTAAGTTGTTCCTTAATGGTTGTGATGTCGTCATTCTTCTTCTTGATCAATTGTTCTGTAGCCTTAATATCACTTGGATCATGGTCGAGTTCAATGACTAAGTCCTCAAAGGACTTTATTCTATTGTCATTGGCCTATGAGGAGGCCTTTTTGAGTTTGTATTGGGCTATCACATTATCCAATGAATCCTATAGCTTCTGGGAAGCCATTGTCTTTCCTGTAAGAGTGGAGTAAATCATCTCTCCAGCCTGTTTATGGAACTCTAACTGATCAATGGGATGAACATCCCTGGCCAATAACTCAAAATTTGTTTTCTTGTAGTCTGTCGAGGTCTTTGGTTGCTAAACAGTGGGCTGTGAAATGAAATCTGCATCTTGCCAGCTTTGATGTCAAAGGCTGACATTAGTCTAGTTTGGTTTGGTGGTGTAAGATTGAGGAATTATGCATATGTTTACGCCTTTAACTTTTCATTACTCATCTTTATTTCCTTAAATATGTCTTTGATATCCTTTTCCCTATTAGCTGACCTGAGAAAGGAAGATACCTCCATACTCTGTTGTCTCTCTATCATCTTTGTATTGCAGGTTGATGGATGTTATGTTTCCCCTGATGCAGTTGTTCATTTACTTCTCTGTCCCAATGTGTCAGTGTTAGTTATTTCTTCTGAAAGAATGTTTTCCTCCTATTCAGACACAATGTTCAATTAGGGCCTCCTTCTTAGCTCAAACAGCTCAGCATTAGTCTCCATGGCAGATCAAGATCCATCTTCCCTATTCCTTTTAGGATTTTTCTCGTCATTGACTGGGGTCTGAAGCACAGGATGAACATTCATTGTTTCTCATAATTATGGAACCTGCAGGAAAGAGCTCTGGTAAAATTGGTTTTCTAGATCAATCAGTGTGTTCTCAACATCCACAACTATGCTGTCCATATCAATCAATGTGTTCTCCACCCACTCAGATTTCTTAGCATACTGTTCAATGTTTGGTCTTGGGTGGTGGATGTAATGTCCCAACTTGATCTTAAGTCTCATATTATTTATGACCCCATGAGGATCATAATTCCCTATGAAGCTATTTCTAAACTTCATCTCTTGTAATAATCTGTTGTTCTCTGGTCCAGCCTCTCTATTGTTGCAAATGAATGGGCCCAATTGGTTTTTTTACCTTGAACTGGGTTTTCTTCCTAGCAGATAGGAAGTGGACCTCATCAGAATTGATGATTTTTCTGAAATACTCAAGGGAAAATATCCTCATAGGGAGGTATTTTGGTAATTTGTAAGGGGCTAACTAACAACCATAAACTCTGATCTCTGTGTGGTTCTAGTAGAGGTACCAATCTCCCACCTTGTTGTTCTTTGCCAATTGAAGCACTCTTTTGATGTCTTGGTCGATTCTAGTCTGAGTATTTGAAGTCAGCAAGTTCATGACTACGTAAACAAAGGAGTCTATGAAATCCTTGTAGGTGGATACAATGGAAAACTTCTGGACCAAGGGTGTCCAATAGACCATTGATCTCTCCTTTCCCTTGGTGCCAACTTCTAGATGCTCACAAGGAACTTTTCTGTCTGGTAATACAAAAACATATAAAACAACACTGAAGAGTATTTGAAAACTCTTTCAGTGGTCAGTCTGGTGAATTGTTCATGCATTCTATTTGCAATGAACTAAACATAATCATACATGATAGCAAGAGGCTTGCTTATAGTGAAAATGGACAGGAAGGCCATGATGACCTCATCCACATGCTCATCTGATGTGTATCCTAGAATGCATGAGAGAATGATGACTATGCGTCTACTAGTTTCTGAGAAAATGGTGGTAGCATAGGGTGGAGTATCTGTAGGAGTATGGCAGTATTCAATGATAAAATTCTGGAAAATTTGCTTGAGTTTTACCTGGTCTAATCTGATGTACAAGTCCAATACGTTTCTAATGAATGGAGAGGTCAGACTAGGGCTACATTGGATTTGTAGCATTTGGTTCATTGACTCAGGTGTAATAGTGAACAAAAATTGCTGGTTTGGGGCAACAATAGCCCTTTGTCTAAGGACATAACATGCATGACAATAATGTACAATATCTAGGAAAGGGTGAACTTCTGGGAATGCGTATTTTGGTAAATTTGATTCCTAAAGGTTGATGTCATATGCATGGTTCAAAACTATGTCCTTACTCCAACAGTTGAGCTTCAGAAGGTGGGCCAGAGTTGCATTGTCTTTTATTTGGAAATCCCTATCTGCTAGGGCCAACTAGTCAATCTCCAGGTGAGGGGTTGATATAGGTCTAAGATCTAGAGAGGTATAGGCAACCATTTTATGGGGAAAGGTGTGAATTGGGCTGGCATAGACTGCAGAAGTGAAACCTGAACATGTATGGTGGAGTGAAAGGGCAGTTTGTAGATCGGAAAAAAGGGGTTTAGGTATTCAAGGGTGGAAATAAACTCAATTTGGAGAAAATTAATTAAAGTCAATTAATTTAACACTTGAATTCACTGTACGTTTTTAAATTTGAGAGGGTCGTTCTGGTTTCTTGTCAAATACCTAGAAATACTAGTATTGGTTGCAACTGGTTTCACTGGAGGTTTTAGAGGGTATTGTGACTTCAGCTTTGCACTGGATGGCTAAATTCGGTGTCCATAGTGTGTTTGGGAGGTAATTGGCAGTTAAATTCAGTTGCAGAGGCTCAGGGTGGTGTAGGGAGGCTTAGGAAGCTTTCACAATGTGAATGAGTGAAAAGAGTGAAAATGAGCATCTTCGGCCTTTTAACCGGCAATGGTTAGAATTTGGTGCAGAATTTCATAATGAAAAATAGGTGGTTTCAGCTTTTGGTGGGAGGTGGTTTTGGGGGCCATTGCACCACTTTTCGCAGTCAGGCTGTATTTCCCTGAGAGCACGTGAGTTCACCTAGTGTTTCCATGTAACTGAAGAGGGCCTAAGCAAAATTGCAAATCTCACATGCTCTCAGGCAGCTAAAGTTAGGTAAAGCAATCAGCCCGATATGGATGTGTGCCATCATATCTGAGGGTGCAAGATCTAACGGCTATCGCATGGTGGATCTGCATAGAGGGAACTGAGGCAAAGATTTGCGGGGCCTGAGGGATTAATTACAATAATTGTAATTATTTAATGAATAAGTGTGGGGTTAAAAGTATAATGCATGGGTTTATGAAGTGGAACCAAGGTTTAGGTTTGGACGGACTTGTTAACTACACTGAGGGGGTGGGCTAAAAAGGATTATATCGGAAAATATAGTAATGGGGAAGTTAATAAAGTAATGCCGGGAGGGGGGGGGGGAATTTAAACTTAGGATAAGTGTTTTTAGTGGGTTTTTTAGGCAAAATAGGGAAACTAATAAGGGGAAAGTGGTTTCTCTAAAGGGGAATGGGTATCACACTAGGGAAAAGGGGTTTTTGGGTATGGGAATGAGTTTGGAGGGTAAATTTCCAGGGAAATGTGTGAAACCAAGGGGCAAGGGTGAAAATGAAGAGAAAAGGGTATTTTCTTAGGAAATGATGGGATAATGGGGAAATTAGTAATTATGTAGTGGGGGTGAAATGAAATGAGGGGAAGTTAATTAAATCAGCTTGTGAACATCCTTTCCCTTTCATAACTGCTCCTGCATACTGAAACATTGGATTAAGCATGATAAATGTGCTTATGCTTTAATCAACTTTGTATTTTTGGAACCTTTCTTCGACTTACCCTTTACTTACCGTAACATTATTTCTTCACTTTATTGGGTACATTCAAACTAGAAGACCCTTTCTTTCCCTTTTATTTTGTGAAACAAACTATCTAATTCTAACCTTATATCTTCCAATGGCTCAGATTAAGCTTATGGGCACATTTTATTCCTCTACCTAACTGTTGATCTACCAAGATTAAACGGTTTGGCTAGATCTTTATTCTCTGACTATAAACATGAAATTTAAAGCATGAACTAGTCAAGATTAAACTATTTGACTATCATGGGTTGTGGCATTTATGAGAAGCTACACACAACCACTATTTTGCACAGTAAAGTAAAATGTAGTGGAATTTATGCTTGCACACTTTCATGATCTGTTTTTGTTTTCGGTTAATATATTATCACTTTTTTTTATCTTTTCTTATTCTTTTTGTTCTTTGATATTTCTTTTAGGACATACCCTCTTTACATTTTTTATTTTTTAATATGGAAAACATTTTGCAAAAAGCAAAAGTATGTATAGTATTACAAGATCAACCCTAGATAATTCAAAATTATGAATCCTATTAATATAGGACCCTAACAAGATGAAGGATGAACTGAAGTATTGAAGGATGAACTGAAATTTTCCTTATCGCCCATGCCTGAGGAGTTGTATGTCCCCAAACAATTAAGGAAAGGTGACTGCTGCTGCAAATGACAATGGGAATGTTGATACAAAAATCCAAACTACTACAAACCTATGTTGAGATCTCAAAACTATATAGTCTTCAATAGCTACACACCCATGTGAAATCTTGCATATGTGAATAAATGGTGTCAATGTCAAACATAGGAAAAAGTCACTAGATTACCGAGTACAAGGCACTATGTACATTCTACTAGCCATGAGTGGATTTTTCGAAGTCGAATGGACTGTAGAATTCATCAACCAAGAAACATTGATGTATTTCCTTAGTAGATGACAAGGATACCTACCATTAAGGCATCCAAGCTCCTAGGTACCTTATGTAACCCTATCCTTGGTCCCAAATAATTTGCTAATGTTGATGGGACAAGGTTTGTTGGCAGGTAGGCCTTAAGGTATCCCACATAAACCAACACAATTACAAGGCATAATGACTTGAAAGATACATGATTTGAAGAACTCATACAAATTTACAAACTTAATTGGGAACCTTACTCGCCAGCTACCTCGTTTTTAAGAAAATTCCCTATCCAATTGTGCCAGACAAGCTGGTATTCACAAAGGACTTATTATTCTCTTTACTATTTCCATTTATTTATTACAATACTAACTTTCCTATTATACTAAAGAAAAGACATCTTCCTTCAAGTGAAAGAGAACTTCCAATGAAGCCATGTTTGGATTAAGTACAAGGATATAGTCATGCTTAGATTTTGCATATAAGAGTTAGAATGTACAAGAGCATGATAAATCAACAACTTTGAAAGACATAATACAAAGAGTATTTGAAGATGACAGTGGTACTTTGATTGGATTGTAATTTGGAACCAACGATTGATGTAATCTTGGTGGTATTGACCCATTTCTTAATTTGAACCACTCTAAATTCCCTCCTTGGTCATCCCAGGAAAACTTGGATAATTGGTCTTTGAAATGCATATAAGGCTTGTGTCTAGGCATGGTGAGAGTTCCTTGATCTCATGTTCAGAAGGATGCTCCTCATTGGATTTGGTACATGATTGCTTGATCTCCTTGGTAGATAGGCAAGACGAATGAAGGGATACGTCCAAATCCTTTTCTGGTTGTGGAGAGATAGATAGTTTCCTGAATGTGGTTAGGATGAAATCTTCTAGAGAGGAAGATACCCCAACTACTGCTAGGATTTGAGAAAATTCTTTGAGGGACATTATTCAAGCTATCGATCATTCTTGAATTTTTCCTACTGGTTGATGATCCTTGTATTGCAACATGGATTAGTACATAGGGGCTCCTACAACAACCCAAAAATGTTTTATCTCAAAAGATTTTGAAATTCTTACTCTAAATGAATAAAAATTACTAATTGCAATAAAACTCACCAAACTTATTTAATTGGACAAACGAAATTTGGAGCAACCTCACAATAGTGGATGCTATAATCCCTTTAGCACCTCCTCAGAAATGATGCCAAAAAATGTTGGGGAAATTATATGTGTTATAATTCCAACATTAAATTATCAATTCGGGACTCGTAACCTTCGAGGCACAAGCGTAGGTAACGTAGGATCAGAGTATCTAATCTAAACTAACATCATGAAATTTGAAATATATTCCTAGATTGAAACTAATTTTCTAATTCCTAGTTTGAAACTAATATATTGATAAGAAAAGGAATAACCTCAATCAAATAACGGATTAATTAAAACTTACTGAGAAATCATGGAAAAGAATTAATGATCTATTCAAATTAGTGCTACTTGATTCAAAACAACTCGACATGTAAAAGATAAAATTTATGCCTAAAGCTAATTGTTCACTGCAATTTATTAACAAATATTCTTTAGTTCCATAAATTGCAAAATAAACTAATGATTAACTATGATAATTACTCTATTGAAATCACACAACTCACACTTCCAAACTATATTTTTATAATTAACTAAATCAAAACAGATATAAGTACAGAATGCAGCTAAGTGCAGAACGTAGTCTAAGTACAGAACGCGGCCTGAGTAAAAATGCATCCTGAGTATGTAATGCACTTCAGTACATAATGTCGTTGATTATATAATGCAGCCGAGTGTAGAATACAGAATGTGGTTGAGCATAGAATACAACCAAGTGCAAAATGCAACCAAGTACATAATGTGATCGAGTGCTTACTCCACAATCTACAATGTGAAACCAATAGCAATCCTCTCACTACCCTTTAAACAAATTGCTACCCTCTACTCAAATCTACAAAACATAAATGAATCTAGAATACAAATTGAAGTGCTGGAATTCTGAAAACTATTTAGAAAACAAATTGGAAATGAAATATAAATCTATTTCCTGAAACAAAACACATTTCCTAAAAATATTCTCGGTATCACACCATAAATCAAGAAGCATTACATAATCCAAAATGTAGGAATAAATTGCAAAAATAAATGGACAAAACAATTACATCTAATTCAAACCATTTGCAAGGAATAAAAATATAAAAAGAAAATAAACACACTTAAACAAATCTATGTTAACACTACAAATATGATGGGTTCATGTGGCCTTTCCTGTCCATGTGTTGCAGTCCTAAACTCAATTCATAAAATCGACACCAAAGCTACAACAACTTCATCATCCTTTATTCATCCAAAAACAAAGTTTTAATATATAACAACTAGCAAAAGAAATTATGCTTCGTCTCCTATGTAACTCTCTGTAAATCCTTGTGTAACTCCCTAGCTCTGAATGACTGAAATATATACTATGATTTTACAATTTGAGATCCCAAGCTCAAGGATCTAATCTTAGACAAATGTTAACAAAATTACAAAAATACATTTCAAGTGATGTTTTCAAAATTGATTATGGGAAATTTATCTAGGTAAATCTCATGATCCATGCATAGCGTGATTGAGATATAGAATATCAGAGTGCAGCTCCATATAGCTTGAAAAAGAAACAAAATAAATCTTCAACCCAAAATATATGGAACTGTGGCTAATCCAAAATCGTCAAACCCAACGAATCTGTACTTAACTTAGAATTTTAGCATCAATTCTATACTTAACTTTCAACAGAATATTCCCATACACATAAATTCTTCTAAATGATGAATTTTACCAAATGTTTTTTGGGTTAGTTGAATGAGGGTGGTCTGAACAAAACCCGTGTGTTGAAATTTGAATATTATTCTTCATTTGATCATAAATTGAGATTTTAATCTACATCCATTATATAATTAACCTATAAAAACTATTTTAATTGTCTTATGAAGAATTTTGGCAATGAATCCCTGTAGTAATTGGGAAACACATCTTTAGTAAATCATGACAAAATCATCTCTGATCACTAAAAATTCAAGAAAACTAATGATAATCAACCACGAAGTATAGGATATGAATTAATGGCAAATTGTGGAATTAGAGTGTGGAACAAGTTAAAAAATGGTAATTTAGGGAATGAATAATGGCATTTGTACGGTGGAAAAACGAGCATATTCGAGGCCCAACAAGATGCAATCAATAAAATTTTATTATAAGTAAGATGCAAATGCAACCAACAATCTTAACAACACAGAACAGTCAGAGACTTTCCAAATAAGGTTTGAAACCCAATTTTAATTATTAAAAAAATAAAAAATCACAAACCCTAGGTTGACATAGGCTTTTCGCCAAAGATATGGAAAGAATCAACAACAACTGCTAAAAATATGATTTCAAATCTTTTTCAAACAAGAAAGACACAATCAAACATGGTCAAACTCCCGAAAGAAACAAAAAAGAGAAAACTCAAAATTTTCAATATGTACACGACTGTGTAGTTACAGAAACGCTTATGTATGCATTTGTTCCTGAAGAAACTAGAATATAC
This sequence comes from Pinus taeda, assembly GCA_000404065.3. Lineage (NCBI taxonomy): Eukaryota > Viridiplantae > Streptophyta > Pinopsida > Pinales > Pinaceae > Pinus > Pinus taeda. The sequence goes on from APFE030333694.1 coordinate 55,536, forward strand.
ATAGGTTTCTTTGGAATAAAACACGTATGTATGATTCTGTGTACAACAGAAAGAGCGTATAAATGGAAAACTAGGGAAAAAATAAAATATATCCTTGATCCAAAAGATTAGGTTGATTGACCATATTGCCTAGGTTTCAAGGAGGTTGGAAACAACAAGAAACAACAAACCTTAAACCTAGATCAAAGAACTACAACCCTTCTAGGAAATACTTGATGGTATTCCCCAGCAGAGTCACAAATTATGTTGGCAGGAAAAGTTCCCTAAGGTAATGTTTAACAACCTCAACAAAGAAGAACAAGAAAATCAAAACGAAGAAGTCAAGCAAGCATGCCAAACATGTGAATTATTAAATGTGGACTTGGAGGCTTACCCAGAGGACCTATGACTAAACATGTTCCCATAGAGTCCAAACCCTCTTCTTCCTCCAAAATTGAGCAAGCCTGCAAATCAATGCAAAGAAACATATACATGATATATAATTCAATGTCCAGACATAAAATATATGTTATATTATCATATATAAACATAATAATTTATATTCATAAGATAATAAAATATCAATAACAACACATGATCTTCTGTATTGATAATAAAAAATAGGTATAGGAAAGGTACAACCTGATCCAAGCCAAATCACTGACAAAGCCTTCCTCCATAGTTGTCTATCTCGAGCCATGAAGAAAGCCTCTCTAACAAGTGCAAGGAGATTCTATAAAAATGATGAACATCTCTGTAACTGAAACAAGGGTTTTTGTAGAGATTGGCAGTGCAGGTCGCATGGGAAAATTATACTTGATCTGAGAGAAAAATGGGTATAATGTCAATAAACCTTCTCTTATGTGTTTTATGCCTACCCATGGTGTGAATATATACTACTTGAAATCAGTTAATTCAGTTGTGCTACAGGCTCCTGTAGGTGGGATCTCGGTAAAACATGTGAACCCCACTGGAAACATAGGATACTATTTTCTTTTTTCATATTTAAAAAGGTATACATGGGTATACAATTTAGGAACTACGTATGTGCGTGCTTTTGAATGGGAAGAGCCGTGTGTGGAATTTGAAATATTGTTTTTAACTAAAGGATCAAGTTTGCATATAAAAAGGTTGCCCAAGGTCATACAAGAGCATCAAAATCTACAGGAGTGTTAAATGATGATATAAAAACTATGTTTATACATGGGGTAAATGGGGAAACCAAAGTAATCTAAATGATGAATCAATACTTCCTAAGAAGCGATACCCTGCACAAAATAATTAACCAAGGTAGAGAAGTTGGAGTTCTATGAATCTGTCATCAAGTGTTTTCACTATGAGAAGCACCCTCCAAAATTTGGTCTACGCTTGAATGTTTGAGCCTATTGTGGATCTTGTGATAATTATTTATGTACTCATTTTATGATTGATCGATAAGTGTCAAAGTCACCTACTCACATACACTCATTTCGCAACAAGTTTATTATCACTTTTATGTAAGCTTGAACAAGAAAAACATAAGTCTAGCAAGACAGTTCCTGTGTGATGATCAACCTATGTCGACAGTTAGTGCTCACTTTCATTGACAATCTCTCACTTTTGGTTGCAATTGTAATTCTAATTCGGTGAGTTTTTCAAATTGTTGCTTTTGTGCATCTTCATGTTCACGAGTGTCGCTTTCATGTTTTCGATTGTCAATTTTGATTGATTTCACCTTAATTGGTGTGATTTTAATGCTATATTTTCTCTAACATGTGTCATTGTCACTATCGTTCGCATATCGCAAATGTTTCTCGCACTTTTCTCTTGATATAGAAAATGTCATCTTTTGGCATGGAAAGTGTTGCTCATCGTGTAAAGTGGAGTTTTGGCTTTTTTCAAAGGGTAAATTTGGTTTTGATGAGCCCTTATAGTCATGTAGACATGTCATAGACTCATTCTCAAATATTTATGCACTATAGCACAAGTGTTATCACTTTCGTCACAAAGTGTACCTTTTATGTCTCAGTTGGAGAGATATGTTATATCACCGTCGCATTGAGGGAATCATGTTGTTCTAGTTTTTTGAGTGATAAATGTTGTTTCATTCACTATTTGAGTATGTAATCATTATCTATTTTTTCTCTATTCACCCGATATTCATTGATCCCACACTTGGCCTTACCCAAAAAAGTTTACTCCCAGGCAAGTTGACTTCACTCAGCCTTTCTGAACTATAAACTACATAGTATTAACACTCAAGCCCTGACCTGGCCTCTTGGAACTACAAATTGCATAGTTATAGTGCCCAACCTTAAACATTGAGCTCCAATATGCATAATTTCTACCCCCAGTTAGTCACAACTATGCACTACGCAGTGTCAAACCTCAAGCTTCTAGCTTGACACCTTGAGCTGCACAACTGCATAATCCATGAGACTGTTCTCCATCCACAACTGCACATTGGGAAACTTCAAGCCTCAGGACTCAATATTGAGACCTTGAAATCCTCAACTATGCAATATCCATAGGAGTTCACTGGGGGAGAAATACCATACCACGTGCATTCATATTGGGGGATATATATTGAGAAAAAAATGACATAATATATTGAGCTTATAAAGTGGGGGTAAAGGGTTTTTATATTGGAAGGTATAAAAATTAAGCTTAAAGTTAACAAAAAAATATAAATGGGTATAAAATATGTTAATGAAAAAATGGATACCTGTAATATCTAGTGAATATATGGGTTCTTAAATTGGGAAGGTGTATTAAGTTTGTATTGGTGGGGGGTTAAATAATGTGATTTTAAGAGTTATTTTCAAATATGTAATTAAACTAATGGTATTATTTAGTATGCCATGAATTCATGTGATATGTCATATGTTCATTGAGTGAAACCCCCATGGAAATATCTAAGCTTGTTCTCCTGCCAAAATTGTGCATTAGGAAACTCCAAGCTTCAAGCCTCAACCTTAAGCTCTTGAGCCCCTAAACTGTTTAGTCACCTAGCCTAGCCTCTCAGAATTGTGCGTTGGGAAACTTCAAGGCTCAAACATCAAGATTGACCTCCTAATTCCCTCAAATGTGTAGTTCCTTAATTTTTTCCTTCCAGAACTCCGTAATGGGAAACCTCAAGCCACAAGCTTCAAGCCCTGATCTTGAGTCCTTGAACCCCTCAATTGTGCAATCCTTTGACCCCATCAATCCTAAACTACTCATTGTATAGTCTCAATCCTTAGTCTTGGAACTTGGCCTTTGGAACTATGTAATATTGAGTCAATCACTCAATCAGTCACCTGGTTCCAACCCTAAGAAGTGATTTTAGGAAACATGTTAGATTAGGATTTATTAGACTGATGCCAGCTTGTCATGAGTGGCTTCTAGTTGTAGTTACTCTATCGTATCACGACAGGATGATCATGGATGAAAAGGAGAAGGAGACCATGCTAGAAGAGACCTATGGAGATGAAGAGATAAGATGATCATCATGTGAGAAGACGAAGGAAAACCAGAGTACAATGGAAGATCAAAGGTTAGGATTGCATGAAGAATCCATACTGATTCACAACCCTTTGGATGGTGGATATGAAGAACGAACCATATACCTAATGAATATAAAGTATTGGGTACATATCTTATTTAAGACAAAGAAGAAAGAGAATAACTTGGCACTGTTGAAAATAACAACAAGAAATGATAACAATAGAATCCAAAAATTCCAATTTAATTTGTCCTTGAATTGAACTAAAAATTAAAATTGAATTTTATTTTAATAGGAACTTGTAATACTTAACTAGAGTGAGTTGACTCAACTAACTTACGAATTTTGAGTTGGAAGTCTTTCTGAAGCCATGTATATGTTCCCCCTTTATTATAGCGGTCTATGATGAGTTAAGTATGTTTTGTAATTAGTTAACTCAATTCACTGAGTCAAGTCTAGTTAAATTACTTCCAAATTGTTTGAGGAACTAATAGTCAATTAATAGTCAGTTAATGCTTTAGTGCACTCAACTAGTGCTACTCTAGCTAACTGAATATTTACTCATCAGAAACACATGCATGTTGATTCTGAGAAAGACCCAGTTAAGGGTAGAGTGTAGGGATAGTGTACTATTTGTTTTAGGTTTTTCTAAGTTGCACTGATAGTGAATGCATTTAGGATTCAACTGGTCCTTAATGGATTGCACAGTTTTTAGAGGCTTTTTTTCCCTTTAAAAAAAATCTATACTCCATAGGAATTACACATTTGAATAGAGACATGGATATCTTGTGAAGAGTCTAAGACTTGGCCTTGATCTTGCTTATGAGTAGGAGATTGAATTCTATCAGTGCTAGGATTTTTATTGAGAAAACAATCATTGTAATTTCATCTTGATTTTCTAGATTAATAAAATATAGTAGTGAGGTTTTGAGCTATGGATTTTCTTGGATATTTATTCTTTTATGTACCCTTGATGTTATTCCTCTTGTCAATTATTGTTTTCTCGACCTTTATGGGCTTCCGCAGTAAAGAGTAGAAATAGATTCTTGTCTCTTGTTTTAGTAAATTACATGAGCTTGTGAATCTATAGGATTTTCTACATGGTATCAGAGCTGAGAAAAGTATACTTAAGGTGATTTTGAATTTTTGAGTTCTCGGTTACACGTGAAATTTGAATTTGCAATACATACATCAGGATCGATAGATTGCATTCTACGATTTATGGCTCGAGTATGCCTTGGATGGCAGCTCAAATTATATAGTCTAGAAGGACATGACAAAGGCTTTGTTGGAGGATAATGGATTGAAGGAATTCATTGATTAGGACATTCCTAATCCACTAGCATTAGATGCTCAAAATCTGGTTGAATTGAAGAAGTGTGTGGCAAGGGCAAGGTAGATAATCCTTGAGTGATTTCAAGACCACATTGTCTCGAGTCTCCATGGGAATGAAACTCTGCATGCTATGTGGAAATATTTGAAGGACCTTTTCCAGAATAGAAGTGACCAAAGGAAGTTGGAACTAAAAGATAAACTTCGAAAAATGAAGATGGAGGTAGCCGACTCAATTCCAAATTACCTGACTAAGTTCACTCAATGCAGGGATGAACTTAGAAGTGTTGGAATCATGGTTTCCTAGGAGGATATGGTGAGTCTTTCTCTTCATGGACTCCGAAAGAGTTGACATATTTATCAGGACTTTGTCAATGGTTGGAATAAGCTGTTGGATTGGGTACGACTATGGTCAGATTTGATGTAGGATGATATCAGGAGGAGCACCAGAGATGGGACCTCTTCCAAGGAAGTGGAAGAGGATTTTTTCTTAGTGAGTAAGGAAAATTAGGCCAAGGGAAATAAGTCCCAAGGTGAGGAGGAAGGAAAGAAGATGGACTTGATGAAGGTTATGTTTTTTCACTATCACGAACATGGGCACTATGCCAAGAATTTTCCACAAAATAAAGCAAGCAAGAAGGAGCCGACAATAGCATCATCATGTGAAGCTCTAGCTTCATAATTCAAACTTGATTTCTCTCTCATTGCATGCATGGTTGAAACTTCCATGGGAGGCATGTGGTATCTTGATAGCGATTCCTCATTCCCTATGATGGGGAATAGAGATATCTTTAGTGATTTTGAGGAAAAATACCTCAAGGAGAGCATAGAGTTTGGAGATGACGAGAGGTATAGATCTGTTTGGATCGGCATGGTTACCTTTCAGAGGGAGCCTAGATCCCCTCTCAGGATTACAGATGTGATGTATGTTCCAGGACTAAATAAGAATCTTGTTTCAGTTGTGGTACTGGAAGACCGTCGCTATGATGTGGATTTTAGTAAGGGAAAGGTTTTCCTTTGACACATGACCACGGGACAGGTGAATCGGTGCATGGGTCAAGAACCTATATGCTCTTAAGGTTCAAGATGCATGCAAATCATTGAGGAGCAAGGAAAAGGTTAGAGACTTGGTGGTTGTGAGGGAGAGTAAATTACCTCTCAACATGCAGCCCAACTAGAAAAACTGAGAGGAGAGCATGTGGAGAGATCCACTCAAGTATAGAAGTAGTTTCAAACAATTGTGGACTAGCCACAATTGGGGAAGTCGAGAGGAGACCAAGTGGAGGAGGCCACCCATGCAGAGACCTCCAGTAGGGGGGATTTTTGAGCCAAGTGAGAAGAGGGATCACATGTAGTCATACCACCAGGTGTGAGCTGGGACGGTTTGAAGTGATATTACCAAGAGGGCTGAAATTGTGAAGGGTCCATTGAGTGGTTTTATCTCTTGGATCATACCTTACTATGGGATCCCAAAGCACACAGTAGCGAGAGGAATTAGTGGGATTGATACAGTCAGAGATCAAAGTGATAGAGGCTAGAGCAGTTAGATACCGAAGAAGCGTAGATAGATTGGACAATAGTGCAGGAAGGAAGAGTCAATAGAAGCACAAATATTTTAGTTGATAGAGGCAATAGCAGTCACAGACTTTGATGATAAAGGCATCATTCTGATTCAGGTTGGATGTATTTTTGTTTCTATAGTTTCTAGAGAAACAACACTAGAGAGAAGTGTTGCATGCAAAACATTCCAAAGTTTCAGGATCGATATTGAGTTGAATTCCTTTCTTGTTGAGAGGGTTTTTTGAAAACAGAAACAAGAAATGATAAAAATAGAATCCAGAAATTCCAGTTTGTTTTGTCCTTGAATTAAACTGAGAATTAAAATCAAATTTTATTCTCATAGAAACTTATAATACTTAACTAGAGTGAGTTGAATTAGTTAACTTAGGAATTTCAAGTTGGAAGTCTTTCTGAAGTCATGTATATGTTCTCCCTATATTATAGGGGTCTGGGATGAGTTAAGTATCAGTTGTAGTTAATTAATCCAGTTTACTGAGTTAAGTCTAGTTAAATTAGTTGGAAACTATTTTAGGAACTAATAATGAGTTAATAGTCAGTTGATGCATTAGTGCACTCAACTAGTGCTACTCTAGTTAACTGAATATTTACTCATCAGAAACTCATTCAAGTCGATTATGAGAAAGACCCAGTTGAGGCTAGAGTGTAGGGATAATGTACTATTTTTTTTAGATTTTTTTGAGTTGCACTGATAGTGCATGCATTTAGGAACTGATCCTTAAGGGATTGTACACTTTTTAGAGGCTTTATTTTCCTTTAAATAGAAGCTATCCTCCATAGGAATTATGCATTAGAATAGAGACTTGGAGAGCTTCTGAAGAGGCTTATATTTTTCATTGAGATTTCTTATGATTTGGAGATTGAATTTTCTAAGTGTTGGGATTGTTCTTGAGAGAACAAGCATTGTCATGTCATCTTGATTTTCCAGATTAATACAATGTAGTAGTGGGGTTTTGAGTTGTGGCTTTCCCCAGATATTTATTGTCTTATGTGCCCTTGATGTTATTCCTCTTGTCAATTATTTTTTTCTTGATATTTATGGGCTTCCGCTGTAATGAGTAGAAGTATATGCTTGTCAATTATTATAATAGATTATATGAGCTTGTGAATCTATAGGATTTTCTACAAGCACTACCATTTTATGATGAAGTCCATATTATCATAGTCAAGTTGTAACTTATCCACGTGTCACTACAATTCCATGTGTGTCCATGCATCTTCACACATCTCTTGTGGATGGAATGATGTAAATATCAAAAGAAAAGGAAAAAATCTACTATAAAGTGGAAGTCAAAGAGTAATCCATAGAATATGAAAAACCATGGAGTAAAAGAATCATGGAGAAGTCAAAAAATCATGCAGGTGATTCAAGAGTCACAAGGGAGGTGAATGGTCACCTGATTTGTTATATATACACCCTCATAGCTAATGTGAATGGACTTTTCACCTTGGCTCCTCCTACTAGGAATTAGAGAGGAAGATATTTCTTTTGGAGGAGAAGATGGTTTCTCTAAAGCTCCACTATTGGGGCTAGCAGTGTTCACTATCTTGATGTCTCTTGGAACTTTTACTTAATTTAGAAGCTTGATGAGCCAACACACCTTCGTGTGTATGTAATAAGTATTGTAAGACTGTTCTTTGAATGTTTATGATATATGTTGTTTTCATTTGTACTAAGGAAATCAAACTATTTCAGTGGATTTGGTACTTATTTTGTTGAAGGTGTTTTATATGTGTTTTAACAATCATCGCTTCTATGTGAACTATTTCACTAGTTGTCCAATGAATCATTCGTATTTATATGCTCATGTGCCTTTTCTAGATTAGTGTTATTACTGGCTTTTAAAGGGTCACTTGTCTCTCCCCTTTTGGTAGAAGAACCTCGGTACATTCCATAGTTGAAAATTCCACAAGGCATACTCACTCGCTAATATGAAGGTACTTATGCATTACTCTCTCATGCTAAACATTGTAGCCAAGGCATATTTCTAATAATATATGGTAGTCAAGCATTATTTATGGAAGGGATCCGACAAGCAAATGGTACGAAGTCTAATTTGGAATTTTCATTAGGGAGATCATCTTGGTTGACAAAATTCTAGCGTCATCAACAAGACCCTACAAAAAAAGACTTTGATATGTTCTAACTTAGTAACCGGAGAACCCAAAGTAAAAACCATTTTTCGTCAATGTTTCAAATCCCAACAAGGATCCATCATCAAGGCTTCTTTGAATGATGAAAGAAGAGCTTGAATGAGGGTTTTAAATAGTTTTTAGTAGTTTTGAGGTGAGAAGATTTAAATCGATGTCGACCTATTTTTTATTATTTTTATTTATTATTATCCTTATTTTCAATTAATTTTAAGAATTTTCAAAAAACTATTTATTATGTAATAATAAATAAATTACTTTGATTATTTTTAATCAATATATTACTACTAATGTTTAAATTTATTATAAAAGGGTTTAATTTTTTTAATAGTTAATAATTAATTATCAAACATATTATAATATATAAATAATTATATAATTGTTATTATTAATTTAATTAAATAAATTAATATACTAAAAATATATTAATATTAATATTAATATTCATGTTAATGTATTAATAGTTAATAATTACTATTTATAATATCGAATCCTAATAATTACTACTAAATGATTAATTTTTTATTTTATTAATAGTTTAATTAATTATTAGAATTATTCATAGGTTTTAATAATTAATAAATAATAACATTTCATAAAAATAATTAATGATAATAGTAGTAGCTATTATCAAAATTATTATTGTAAATGTTATAATTCATACCTAATAGTATTGAAAATTAATATTATGGAGAGTAATAGTGAAAGTAAAGCTACTAACTACTAATTGCTAGAATAGGAGAGAGATATCTACCCACTGAGCACTATAGCTGAGATGTACCAGTGATCCTAATTTCTCTGATTAAGGGAAGCCAACTTCCACTAATCTAAATGCAACTATCCCTGTTGAGATTATGTGGATGTTTGATAATCTCAAGAGCTTCTCTGATCTTTTGCCTATGATGTTTTTCTTCACGTGCGATAATTGAAGCATTTTACAAGCAGACATGGTGCTTGGTTTTTGGCGATAATTGAAGCATTTTACAAGCAGACATGGTGCTTGGTTTTTGAGGAATGCTCTGCAAGGGCCGAAGTTCAAGACCTTCATTCCTAAAATCAGCTCCATGTTCCTTGAGTCTTGTTTGCAAGGATCGACCTGTTTCACCAATGTAACTTTTTCCACATGAACAATCTATTTTATAGACTTCCTTAAGTTGATGTCTATTAATACTATCTTTGATAGACCTCATACCTTGCCTAATAGTTCCAGGGGATGAGAATTGCATGATTACATTTTTCTTCCTAAGGATTTTAGCAATCTTATCTGTAACTCCTTGAATATAAGGAAGAAAAACCCTCCCACACTTAGGTTGGTCTTCATCCTTAGGCTTATGAGATAACATATTTCATTCAGCTCTTTCTATAGCTACTTTAATTTCTTTTTCTTTGTAGCCTATGCCTTTAAAGGCTGAAAATAAATGCTTATTTTCTTCATCCAAATTCTTAGAGTCATAAATCCGAAGGGCTCTAATGGAGAGAGTGTTTAGAACACCAAACTTCTGGGCTAGGTGATGGCGGGAATCAACGTGGAGGTAGCTTTCTATGTGGGTTGACTTCTTGAAAACCTTATGTCCCAAAGAGCCATCCTCCTTCCTGATGATGAGCATGTCTAAAACTGGGATGCTCATGTTTTCTTCTAGCTCCATTGTAAATTTTATTTTTGGAGAGATAGAGTTGAGGTGTATAAAAAACTTGTCAAGTTTTGTTTTACCATGAGTCCATTTTATATTGGTATCATCGATGAATCACTTCCACCAGGCTGGCTTCAAAGGGTGTGATTCAAGGGATTTCTTTTCAAAATATTCCATGTATAAGTTTGCCATAATGGGTGAAAGGGGTGATCCCATTGCCACCCCAGATTTCTACTCATAATATTCTCCTTGGAAGGTGAAAATAGTTGATTGTAAACATATTTCAGCCAGTCTTGCAGTTCCTAGATTAGTAACATCTTTTATAACCTGCATGACTTCATCAACAGGAATCTTGGTGAATAGGGACACTACGTCAAAGCTAACAAGGATGTCATCAGGGTCTAACCTCTCATTTTTAATCAGATTTACAAGATCATGTGAGTCCTTAATGAAAGAATCAGTATTCCCAACAAGGGGCTTAAGGATTTTAGCAACATACTTAACGAGCTCATGGGTTGGGGAGCCAATGGTATTAATTATTGGTTTGAGAGGAACACCCTGTTTATGGATCTTGGGTAAACCATAAATTCTTTGGATGGTTTCACAAGAAGGGATTAATTTTTTCTTTAACTTATCATTAAGGTTGGAATCTGCAATTTTCTTTTTTTTTTACTTCCCTTATAATCTTAGGAATGGGGTTATTGTTTAGCTTCTTGTTTCATGGGTATATGGCCTTCAACAGAAACAATAGTGAAATGGATAAAGCATAACTTGGAAGTTTATAATAGTGTGCTATCATAAAATTTCCACACAATTGCTTCATGGTGTTTTTTGGACCCTAGAGAGAGGTGCAGGGTCTTTCAAGGGGGTCCTTAAATATAGAAAGAACTAAATTTTCTATGAAGCACTAGGTAGTATGGTTCAACCCCTCTCAAAGGATATTCTTCATATCTGGAATGGTTAAGACTTCAATATTTGCATTACCAATTTTTTCAGGTTTAAATATTGAGCAAGTGAAGAATACCATGTGAACCTTTCTTTTGATCTCGGAAGATGCAACAGAAATCACAAACATAAACTGTGACTAGACTACATATTCTAGATTATTCATGGGAATAATATCTCGACTGCAATAACATTCCATTCAAGTGTATAGAGTCTATAACATATTTAGAGTATGGAAAGCTTTCTTCTTCGTTCATAGTATTCCAAAAGTCAGCAAGCTCAAACTTTAGAGAAACCGCATCGAAAAACCGTATTTCTGGTAAAGGCATGGTGGTTAGGAAACCAGAAGTAGATGTCAAAATATAATTGGAATCCTATAAAAATTACATTCCATAGGACTTGTGTATTTGACTTCAATCTATTTCAAGCCCTAATTGATGTCAAGCAAGAATATAATCCACGAGACTCATTAAGGATGAATCCATAAGAAAACTAGCTTCAATATTTCAATGACAAACTCATATATAATAATTATTAAAATAGAAAAAAATTTATAATAGTCAAAGAATAGTCCCATGAATACAATAATCCATATTTGCACCACAATTCATATTAGCATGAAAAACTAGTATGTGACAAGAATCACTTGAATGTGAAAGTTGTACAATTGAACTCACAACTTGCATTTCTTCAGAATATCTGGCAGTCATTTTCGTAAACTGAGGTAAAACCTATCAAAAGTAAACCATGGAACAAATTTACTCAGTAAATATTCCTTAGGTGCAATGATTAGTTATGAAACACAATTTCTCGTTCACAACCAAATGTAAATACTCACCTCCCTATATTCAACTTAAAACGTTGAAATATCAATACATTTACTCAAAATTTTGGCCTCCACCACACGAAGTTTCTCTTTTCTTCAAAAAGGGGTCCAACGCAAAAAACTTCTATTGTATAACCTGCACTTTTAAATAATTTATCACCATTAAAAGGGAAAGGTACAACCATTAACATAAAATTACAGCCATATTGTCTGAGATATTAAAAATACCCTAATTTTTGTTCGAGATTTATTCTTAATACACAAGCGAAAAAGTGGAAATCAGCTCATAATGGAGTCTTTAATTTAAAAAAATATAAATTTTTTTACCATAAGCAACAACTGCATGTGTGCCAACCTTTAACTCAGTCAATTCACGTGTCTGAAAACCATCAAGATTCCTAAAAAATGTACCATCTGGATCCTTGGAAATTTCCATATGAAGTATAAAAGGTATGAAATTTAAGAAGAATTTTTTTAAGGGCATAAAAAAATGAAAAAACATACACACAAGCTACAAATAGATTCTCTTGAGAAGGAAGACATAGAAAAATAAAAGGCAAGTCAAAATAAGCATTAATAAAAATAATTCTCATGTCTTAATCTTACTGCATTTACAATGGTGTCTAGATGATAAAATTTGAAGCATAGGAAGTACATCCCAGTCGATGTAATTTTCCCTATCTTTGCATTGTGTTTCTACAATAAATTATGTCTGTGTTAATGTAGATCTATATGAGCTAGAAACTAGCAAGGCCATGTAAATCAATAAAGTTTGACATGAACATATATATGATTATGTTGACAGTGTTGGACCCTCCAACATGTCACAGGATCTCCTCGGTAAGAAGTCCCAATTAGACCTTGGATCATTTGGTGTAGGAGTCCTAGCAAAGGGTCGTACAATAATGCCTTGATTGCGGTTTCGCACAAAGGCAAGTAAGATGTCCCTGTTGGTATCAATGATGTGACAACTGTGGTGAGACAAGGAAGGTTCATGAATGGTTCTAACACACTGAGAGTGGGGTGAGTGTGCCCCTTGGAAACCTATGATAGCAAGTGAGTTGGAAGGGAACACACGAGTGAAGATGCATCACAAACTAGAAAGCAGGTTAGCTAACAATCCAAAGTTATGGTTAAACCAGTCATCACATTGCAGTGAGATTCATACATACCTATATAGAGTAGTCCATACATGCATGCGTAAGCAAACAGATACATATATCATTTAGAGTAAATAATATAACTGGAATACAATACAATATATGCATGAAACATGTTGGCTCAATTATATTAAGAAGTGCAAGTTCCAATATTACAATACATCCATGTCCAACCACTACTTCTGATAGCGGAATGTTACAGCCACAACTGCTTGCTCCTCCAAAGAGATATACTAGCTCTGCCAAGTGGAGAAGCCAAGGCACATTACAATAATGTCCAAGCTCTCTCTAAGATAGTCTTATACAATGGGAAGCTACGCTAACCAAAAGCCTATACAATGAGTTATGAGGGACTATTTATACCAAAGGGTTGGGTGGCCCTTAACATTCCCCTTTGTAATATTTCATCTACCCTCATGACTCCTCATCTACTCTATGACTATTACATCCAACTATTGACACTTGAAATTACACTTAAAAATATGTTGCATTAGAATGCACATGTACCCATGTGAGACAAAATGGCTTGAGAAAGCCATGCAAGACATCAATATAACTCATACACCTACTGGAAGACCAACTCTTCAACATCATCACGGTGGTTGACAGTAGCAAACTGATGTCGGGCTTGGTAGTCCATGATGGTTTCCATGTACTCTAAGGTGAAATTTTTCTGGAACCTGACTCTGGCCTCCATACATTCTGGGTACACTTCTCAAGATCCTCTCTCCAACTCATTTGATAGCATGTGCATCATTGTCTTCAGTGTGGCCAGACCAGAAACATACTTGTGCATGGTGCCTACACTGATGGACAAGTCTAGGCTGGTGGCTATGCGCATCAACTTGTAAAAGTATGAGTCAATCTCTAGTTAGACCTATGCCTTTGTCTTCGGTTGGGAGAGTGTCCCAATAGATGGGATCGCATGTGCGTTCACAACAACATCCATACTCTTGAACACACATGCATGGGAAGCATTTAGACTAGTGATGAGCTACGGGAGCTCTTCATAGTTCTAGATCTGACTCCAGATGCGTGGCTTCATCTCGACTAATCTTGTCTCCATCATCGTAGGCAACTGAAATGGGGCTCCCTTGTATCTCATTTTCCATGTTTGCATGTAATCAACAACAACATGCACGTTTGACAGGATACGTTTTCCTCTAACACATTGTTGTTGCCAACCATTGAGATGGACGACTACCTTGTGCGTAGTACCAAACCTAGAATACAACACCTGCATGACTGTATCCAGGGAAAATACATCATCTAGTATTGTCTTCTTCAATTCTTCTTGGGTAGATGTTGTAACCAATTCTCCTCCCTTCTTAGCCGTTTGTAGCTCTTAGCCATTCACTCATTTTTAGCTATCACGAAACAAACACTTGAGCTAGTTGCTTTGTTATATGCTATGGTAGCATCAGCCAATGCTATTGGATGTTTACACACATCAGACATGATCATTCATTCCTCATACTATGTAGGAGATGTATGGTCATCCAGAGTCGACACCTATGAGATTGCACAACTATATGTTGAGACTCGTCAAATGAGATGTTGTGCATCTCCCCTTCTGGCTGATCTCCAAGGATCTTAGTGTCTCCTTGGTCACTTAGGACTTACTCCTCTTCTAGATGCGATTAAGTTGGTGGGTCTACCTCTTGATGGTGAGGCATGAGGTCGAATTATTTCTCTAACTCCTGTTGCTCCATATCCATATCCATCAATTAAAGTGCTTGCTCTATCTCCCAAGTGAAGTCGTGCTCTTGCAATGGTTCATCCTATCTGCCTAATGCCAACTGTTCTGATTAGTCTACTAACTTAAAAGGCCCAATTTCATCTGTCTACACAAGTTGCGCCCCCTATTGTACATGTTCCTTATGCGCTTCCTTCTCTTTTCTACACAACTCTTGTTCCTTCAGAGGTTTCTCCTTCAACTCATGCAAATCCTTCTTTGTTTCCTCCATTCTTCATTTTTCTCTATGCCTTTATGTGTTTCTCTTGTGACATTTTTTTCTCTTTCACTCTATTGCCAAAGCTTATTTCTGTACAAGTGGGTCTGCTTAGAACTTGCAACTTTTCTCTTCCTCCATGCTTTTGACAATCTTCGTCTTGCCCTTGTCACGTACTGGTATGTTTACCCCTACTGCTGCTACTTCTGGTGCTCTCAGGGATGCTGATTCACACTACTTCACTATACATTCCACAGCAAGGCCGACTGGTTCACTGAGTCTGGAGGAGTTGTAACAATATCTCCATGGGTCCTCCTCTGCCCAATGACATGCCCCGTGGATCCAGTTGAACTGTACTCTCATGCACTGATCTTTCACAAGACAATATGGGTCATAGGGAGTCAAATGGATACTTCTTCATTTGCTCTGCTTCAAGATCTGCATGCTTCAAACTCTGTATCTCGTATAACCTGATCTGCAATAGAAGGGCGGGCCATGATGCCTTCTTATTCTAGTGTAGCCTAGCTGTCAATCCTAGAAAGATGTGATATGCTACTTCCTGCATGATGAGTTTGTCCAAGGAAAAATTTGGTAGAACATGTAGAGGCTTCTCCATGTTATACATCCGCAAGAAGTTGTTGAATGGTGAGGCTTACCAATCAGCCATGCCAATCATTGCCTCCACTACTAATTTTGACATGCAGGGTGGATCCTGTTCAAATATCATCTTGTAAACCAGGGTGAAAAAATGATCAGACAGTTGTGTGATAACTCCTCTGAAGCTGCATTCAGAATAAATCTTAAAATAAGTGTTCACAACAGTCTCCGCTAGTGTCCATGCTCAATTCAAGGCCGAGAAATCCTAACGGGCACACATTGCATCCAAGATTTAGGTGGACATGTAGATTTCTTCTTGCATACATTTGGGCAGTTTTCAAGCCCTTGTTACCTATTCCTTCAACTGATGAGCCAACATATTGGACTAGTTGCATGCTTTGCCTTCTCTATCTAGTTAGTCCAACGTGATCACCCAACTCTGTGGGAAGGTTTCTGTGTTTTCTTAGCCATACAGTCAACATGAAAATATGACCAAGTATTGATACGACTTCCACAATATCTTCATATTTCAAATGTGGTTGGGTGTCATCCTGAATTTAGCTAGCTCCTTCACCCATTTCTTCAAAATGTATCTAGAGTTGGCATTGTTGTTGGGTATGTTGAAGGGAGTCTCCATGATCATCACAGGCTTCGACATTTGATACATTCCACATCATCCTGTGCCCTAAAGGTAGCAATCTCTGTCTTGCTGACACTGCTCAATGTCATCGTCTCAGGATCAGTGTGCAAGATGATCCAATGTATCATCTCCATGCATGGGAGCACGAGATATCTACATGCAATTTGGTACAAGAGAAACTTGTGGATGTTCACATAGAATTGGTGGTCTTCGAGGTCTTCCCCAAATGTACCTACAAATGCATCATTAACCTCTTGCCATTCCATCTTCATGTCCTTATCTACAATCAACTTGGTATCTTCATAGATCGGTAGACTTGTAGACACTCACTCAAATGCTGCTCTAGTTGCACTTCCATTAGTGTCCTTTGATCATGCTCTCTTGCAGGCCATTGATCCTGAACTGCTAAGAGGAGGATGAGCACTTTCTAAATGTATATACAAAGTGACATGCATGGAAATAAATCTATCAACGAAAACCAAAGAAAACTTGAGGAATGACATGCAACATACCTAGTGATTGACTGGCAAGGATTGTGCCATTTTTCCCTGGAGGCTAGGAGACTAGCGGCCAAAACTGCAAAAAAAGGTATTCTGGCATGTCTGGGGAGGTTGGTTGGCTGTTGGAATTGCGTAATGTGAAATCCAAGTTGGCCTACTGGCTGTTGGAACTACGCCATGCACAATTTCAGCTAGCACTAGTTGCAGGCCCAGTGACTGCATTACACAATTTTCTAGGCTAACATTCAGTTTCCCTCAAAATTACGCAATCCAAGACTAGAGGACAGTCACTAGGAAGAAATGTGCATTTCCTGAGAGGAAGATAGAGCCTTCCTTCTCAGGATTGCATAATGTTGTCTTGGTGAGGCAGAGTCAGGGTCAAGGCTGCCCAAACCCGCCGACAGGCAACCGAAAGCAAATGTGAATGTGAATGCATAGAGATATTGAGTTTAAGAAGGAGTGATTGATCGTGCATGAAAACAGTGAATGAAAGATTCATAAAATGGAACAACATGCATGTGGGTGAAGCAAGTCGCCAAATCGATGATTGTTCATGCATAACAGTTTCATGCATGTGACAACAGTGAGATGCTAAAAAAAAATGAAATAGTGCTAGTACAAGCTAGTATGCATGTAAATGGTAGCAAGCATTCACAGAAATCAAGAAAACAACACTCACACAAGCCAAAACACAAAAAAGCGAAAAAAAATGTTGCAAAAGACAAGTTAAGACAACTTACCTATTAATAGGTGGGCTAGATGTGTTGAAGACTCTTTGATGTATTATGGGATGTCAAAGCTCCAAGATCGATGTGAAGAAATGAGCTTTGATGCGTTGAATAAATAAGTTTGAATCTCATGAGGCGCATGCCACAAATTTAAGAAAAAGCGAGACTTGGAGGAAAGATTCTAAAACGATCTTTGCATGTAACCTCCGACTGCTAAAAATAGCACCCTAAAATCTACAGATGATTTTTGCATGTTTCTTTTTTCTATTCCAGGAAAAAGCAGGCCATGCATGCAAGTCAAGTTTTCTTGATCCCAGGTTGAACTGGTCAACCAAACTACACATGCAATAGTTTGATTAGATGAGGGAAAAAATGCACATTTCTGGGAGGGACCTAGGTTGGTTTTCTAGAGGGATTATGCAATTTCTGCATAGACCAGGTGACTATTGCCCATAATTGCACAATTTTTGGACTGAGCAGTCCTGCTGGGAGAAATTGCTCAAATTTTTCAGTGAATAGTGACATGTAGATTTGTGCAATTCTAGAGCCCTGCAGGCTGCCAGACAGATTTGCACACTTTCTGGAGGGAACGCTAGTTCCCCTCCAGAACTGTGTAATTTCTTGAGGGATTTTATCAACCTACAGCGAGACCAAGTCCGAAGAAACAACCTGTGAGGGGAATGAAACAAGCTCTCATGGACAGTCTGCCATTCTGCAAGGAAATCACTCAAGCTTGTGTACTTGACAAGGCAAGGCATGTTGTTATGAAAGGTTGGTAGGGAGGCTCCAAAATGAAGCTAAGGAAAAAATTTGGAGGGTGGTTGTAGCTGCTACAACAGATTAGCAGATAATTATTAGTTGAATTTTGATTTTCACACATTATTGCATGAAGAAACCAAAACATTAAGAAGATAATAGCAACAAGCATTCAAGTGCCATCTTAACTCTCAAGTTAGAGAAAATTGTGATGGTACACTAGAAGAGCTGTAAAATAGTGTTAACCAACCTAGATCCATCTTAACTCGACATCTACCAAGAACCAAGAGGGTTAAAATATATTTTCAATCTAAAATAAGTTTGCATTGCGAGAGATTTCATCCCTCTCAGCACTTGCTAGATCCAGAGTTAACATGTATCTAGGTCGTTTTAATTATGAATTATAATTAATTATGATTATAATTTTTTATTCTATTTGTTCTTCTATTTTTTCATTTTTATGTAATTTGTTTGAGTCAAAGTGTATTAATTAATAATTATAACTATACTATAGTTACTATTTTTTTTTTTTAAGTTTTTTTTTTTTTTTTTTTTTTTTTGGTGTGTAACTTGACGAGAAAAATATTTACATAACATAACAAGACAAGATAGGACATCTATTCCATTCTAGTTTTGAGAACACTTCTCGGTGCAAAGAATGTATCTAAAAATTATCCATAGAATGAACTAGCCAAAACTCCCAAGTAAAAATTAGTAAGCTCAACCATATCGGTGCCACCTATGATATAATATTGACTTTCAATGGGAAACATTGTTTTGAAATTTAGCTGAGTCGAATTTTGATTATTTATGAAAAAGAACCATAAAATTTCCCATTGCAAGAAATACAAGAAATCAAAACTGAAAATAATGAACAAAAACAAAATTCAAAGGTATAATAACCCACACTGGTGGAACATTGCATCCAAAATGCTCCATTATTTTTCTGCTTGGCTCTAGGAAATATGGATCCTACTACATGTCCTATGGGACCATTTCCTCACTAATGGCCTTCAGAGAGGGTTTCAATATGTGCAAAGTTGTAACATTTTTTCACTGGCACGAGACAAATTTTCTTCATTACTTGTGACCCATTTTTATTTTTAAATGCTACTTATATTACTTCACGATGCAAATAAATAGATAAGAGTGTCATCACACAAACAAGAATGCTACTAGAATAATCATATCGAAAAATAAAATAAAAAGAAGAGGTATATGATCCTGCATGCCAAGAGAAAGGAACTCAACATCGTGAAAATACACACTAAAATTGACTTTCATAAGAAAATCCAACTCCTGCTTAGAACTCCTTAAAGTCCACTCAATGCTATAGGATAAAATGCACGGTGCATGGAGAATGGAGATACCCTCAAAGGTATTCCCGGGACCTTTGGCAGACTGTAAGATTATCTACAGCTGTCACAAAGTTACATGCGTGTCCATAAACAATAACTAACTATCAAAGAAAGATAGACTCATTACCTCAAACCTCCATGTAAATTTGCTGGAGAGTACAATGCGTCTAGGTGGAAGTCCCCAGAGTTGGCTCCAGATCAAGTCTTGCACATAGAAGAGAGAAGCATAATCACAACATACAACCTTGATAACTAATACATGAATATAAAAAAGACATCTACTTACACAAAACTAAGCTACTCATGCTAAAAGGTATTGGACAAACAAGTAAATGAATGGTACTACCAACACCACAGAGTACACAGTACAACTGCAGTTCTAAATTAATGTCGGAAGAGTGATTACAACCATATGTTGCATCAGCCTTCCCTTACCCCTCCAGCTCCTCTCTCTCTCCCCCTTCTTACCAACTTCTTATGCTTAGATTTGACACTATGCTCGACAATCAAGTAAGATATCCTTTCAAATGGTCTAACCTCCCTCACCATATCCCTAGCTTCGCTTATGTAGCAATTGAGTTAGGGTTGCCAAGTTCCTCTGTGAGTCTCTTAAGGTAAAAGAAATGATGTCGCCATGCTTTTCAGCGCTTTCCCATTTTCCTCCTTCATTAGGATTTATAAAACCCACAAATAGGTCAAACTTTAGATGTTTCCTTACTTTTCTGAGTAGATTTAGGAGGGAATATAGAGATATTTATGAGTCAATTCGCTCCTTTGACCTCTATATTTTCATTAGGATCCACTAACGTTGTCCTCGAACCAACAAGTAGAGTTAGTAGGGTCACTAACACTCCCTTAGGCTTACAGAGAAGATTTATAAAGCATGTTGTCAGTGTTTAGCCAGCATTAGTGGGGAAATAAGGCTTGTGATCTTGGTCTTTGCTTCAGCTATCATGTCTTTCCCCTCTGAGCTAATGAGGGGGTCATTTTTCTCTATAACAGATGCCCCTTAAAGTATGAGATCAAAGGTTGTGACGATGGCCAAAATACTTTACTTAACTATAATTTTTCCTTCTTTGACAAAAAGAGAGAGAGGATCGGAGCTTCAAGTGGTATGGGAAACCTGATACAACACATATATATAAAACAACTAAAATCATGTTCTGAGTTGGGCATTCCCACACTCAGTAGCTATGTCAGAGTGATTTTCTCATAAAAGAGATATGACAATGTTGACCACCGATAAGCACAACGCAGATCTGGTGTCATAATAGGATCATTCTGATGAGGTGTCTCCAAAAAACAATATACGCAACCTGGGAGAGGAAACAAGACTGAGTGATGTAAGCCTCTACCCAAGGTCTTGATTTCTGCTTCACCAAACAGCATAGATCAAGACATGTGATTATATGCATTGATGTTAAACATGCACGAAATCTTCTGATTACTAGTTAATAATGGAGACCGTTAACAGACGTGAGGAAGGCCACCAATAATGATGATGGTCTCCAAGATTCATAGTACAATCTAGTGAGTGTGAAAAATGTTGTTGTTGTTGAACACCCGTAGAATCGCTTAACCAAGAGCCAATAATGAGAACTCGTGATCAAACACAAGGTGACTTGCCACTAATGTCTGCAAGTACCAAGGCACTGAATGTGTTTCTGGGTTGTCTTCCTAGATAGAGTGTTGAAGTCAATAGGAAGATACCTGTCAAAAGGTAGGCAATAATGTGTCCTACATCAACCGCACAAAACGGGACAAGAATGATTTGTTTTTTGAGGAATCTTTGAGCATTGGGTCTAAATGACAGAGGACATGATGAAAGGATATGCTTGATGGGTTGATGGAGGAAACAAAATGTTAACCCTTGAACAATAGAAGGCATGATAACGGTTTTAACCATGTAGCACCAGACTCATGAACACCAAAGAGTGTTAGGATACAGAGATGCAAGAACATCAAGGTATTTAGGCTAAACTCATAGGATGGTAGGATTCATATTGAGAGATTGTCACAAGGAAGGTTTATCTAAGGGAGTTCCGTGTTCAATGGAACGACTGCTACCAAACCACACTTTCTAATACTGAATGCAGTTGTATTGTCTACTTTTTCCATCTAATTAGTTTAGTGAGTCCAGACGGGTAAACTCATTGATCTTTTCATATTTTAAGAGTCTGAAAAGGACTGCAAAAAGAGTGACTCTATGCCCTATATGATTAGTTTAATGAGTCCAGATAGGCAAACTCGTCGATATTTTCATGTTTTAAGAGTCTAAAAAGGATCATAAAAAGAACGACTCTATCATTCATATGTGTAATTTAATGAGTCCAAATGAGATAACTCATCGATCTTTTCATATTTTAAGAGTCTAAAGAGGATCGCAAAAAGAGCGACTCTATACCTTGTATGTTTAATTTAATGAGTCGAGACGAGACAACTCGGTGGTATTTTCATATTTAGAGAGTCTAAAAAGATCATAAAGAATGACTCTAGGGTGGTCCCTTTGTCATAGTTGTTAATCGGGTGCAACAAAAGGTTAATAGTATACCTGGATCGGTTAATTTTCTGTCAGTTAATCTATTGAATCTGGATAAAGAGAAACTTATGTTCAATAGATGTTGACCTCATTTTTTTTACGAGTATGAGGAAATAGACTAAACCCATTTCGCATCATGAATTTTTAATTAGTTGTATGACAATAAACTCAATACCTTCATCAAATTTTAATGAGTCAAATGAATAAAACTCAAGGTATCTTTTTCAGTTTATTGAGCGAGAGAAAGAGGTAAAAGAACTGCTCATTCCTTCTTTGTAGATTTAACGAGCCCGAAGAAGGGAAAAAACTCGGGATTTTTTCAGTTTTATGAGCGAGAAAAAAGCGCCTAAAAATAATTCTCTAATGATATTTTTCAGCTTAATGAGCTAGAAAAATAGTGAAAAATAGTTGCTCGGACAATCATCATATTTGTTTAATGAGTCCAACGATGACAAACTTGGGGATTTTTCAGTATTGAGAGCGAGAAAAAATCCCATAAAAGAAATCGCTCATATCTTCTTTGTAGTAGTTTAACGAGCCCAAAGAAGTAGAATTGAGCTTTTTCAGATTAACGAGAAAGACAAATACCATAAAAATAACGTTCACTCTTCCTTTACCTCATGCTTGACAATAGAAGGGTCTATGCCATGCATTTCCTCATAATACCAAGGGAAAACATCGTGGAAGTCCTTAAAAGGGTAAGTGAGGTTGGAAATTTCCTCAGGATTGTGATTGGCTTCAATCTGTATGTTTTCCACGATGCTTGTCTTGACTAAAATATCAATGAGAAATGTATTTGAAAAATTTCCCATGTTTCCCTCCGAGTCCAAAGTTTGGATAGTCATATATGGTGAGGAAATAATTTTAGATGCGTTAGATGACAGGATTTGAAGAGGCATTATGTCCGAATCAGACATCGAAACATGATGGTATGAGTCCTCCTAAGGTCACTCTTCTAAACTCATGATCTCTCTAATAGCTTCATCCTTAGGTAGGAATTAGTTGAGGGGATCGAAACAAGGAGCAGTTATGGGAGGGGCAGTGGTACTGTTGGCCATGACCAAAGTGACGAGAGACTCAGATGCAGATGGAATGGCCTAGTAGGCCAATTCAGCTAGTGACAATGACATTTTTTCTTCGTAAGTGTCAATATCTGAAGGGGCCATGAGGATCCACAGATCAGTCAATTCATGAGGAATGGATGAAACCATAGAGACCATCCTTGGAACTGCAAGTGGAGGAAGAGGGAAACAACCCCTCAGGGAAGAGCCCTTCAACAGAAAGTACCAATACTGATATATCAGGTACACCACCCACTAAGGGTATAGAGCTGCTAGGTAACAAGGAGTAATCTGGGGTGTAAAAGGACAACTGGTCCATTGTGACTATATTTCCATCTAAGGTAAATAGGATGATATGGAATACCTAAGACACAATGGAATTCATGGCATAAGTTTAAGTGCGACCCAAAAGTAGATTATAGTCGAGTTTATGATCCATGACTACAAAATCCACCTTTACCATTTTCCCACTTAGAGCGATGGGGTAGTCGGCAAGGTAACCTTTTGGGATGGAAGTGTGGTCGTCAAAAGCTTTAAGGGAATTCGATAGTAGGGATAGGGTTGGAGAACCCAAAGTGAGCCAACATGAAGCTGACATGACATACATAGAAGCACCTTCGTCGATGACAATTCTATGTATGCCTTTACCTTTCGAAAATATTTGCACCTAAAATGCAAGATGTGGAGAAAGGGGAGGTTTACACTTTTCCATGTCGAAAATTGCAATTATGGAATCCTATGGGTCGATACCACCAATAACTAAAAGCAAATCTTTCCTTTGTGCTGGACATGTTTTTCATAATTCGATCACCGACATAGCTGACAGTGCTTGGACCAAGTCTTCTACAATGTTGTAGTTTTGGGTGGCACATGCAGATGTATTGTGTGTTGCGCGTCAAAGTGCCCCTTTTGGGGGGTGAATCACAAGGTAAGAAATTGGCCTTTCGATATGAAAATCGTTAGGCAACGGTGGGTTTTGACTTGAGGAAGGTTCCTCTGCATGAGTGATAAGAGCTCTATAAGATTTGGCTCTGGTTTGTAGATCTACCGTTTTAAAGGTGTAAATAGTAGAGGGTCCTTGACCAACTGAAGGATGCTGTGAACCACCGTTTCCCCCTTGTGGAGGTTAGGGTTGGTTTACAATAAGGTGTTGTTGCTGCTGAGTGGGGAAAGGATTATTCAAGACATTGGGGGTCCTACCAGTATCCTTTTTAGTAATGAAATTTGTGCATTCCTGAATACGTGGACACAGATATGTCATGTGGTCTTGCGCACAGATATTTCAAGGGAATCGGGTGGGTTTATCCTTTCCATCATCAAGAGGCACAACAACCTTCGGCTTTGGGTTTTTCTGCTTTGTTGACTACTCCTTAGAAGGAGTGGTCTTTTTATTATTCTTCATGTTCTGACCTCTAGATTTTTGTGTAGACTACACAAAGTTTATCACAGTGGCAGGAAAAGAAGTCAATTTGGTAAAGGGGTCCACTGACATCTGGGCAATTTGATCATTGAGTTGTTTTACAATAGCCCCGAAGGTTGCACCGATAATCCCATCGGTGTGCGCTCAAGGGTGCTGAGTAGCGGAAGCATTGGAGTTGCGAGGGGCATTAGGGATTACATTGTAAAGAGTGCCAGACTATGAATATATTAGATCTAAGTATAGGGCATGAAGTATGGATTGGTCTTCTGTGACTGCACCACCTAAGGTGACATCCTTAGTGATTTAGGGGAGTAGGGATGTGGAGAACCAGTTCGCTAAGAGATAGTCCAGGAGGGGAGCTTTGACTAACCTCCGCCTACATCTCCATTCATGTATATGATTAGAGATGTGGGTGGCGGTATCCTGATGTAATGAAGTGAGGAGTTTCGTCCCAGTCTCATAGCGGATGCGTAGCTGGAAGTGCTTTAAGAATTCCATCACTAGAGTGTCAAAGGTATTTACTGACGTGCTTGTTAACTCGATGTACCACTTGGCTGCGTTGCCAGTAAGGGTGAGGGGAAAATATGTAACCAGATACTATCATCCACCATGGAGTTAGAAACACACCAAAGATTATAGGTGGTGATATGGGTACCCAGATCTTCCCCTTGTTTCCCTTCAAAATTTGGGATGTTTGTGGGTATTTTATGCGGGATTGGTAGCTAGAGTAAGTTACGATAGATGGGGTCATTTGTAAGTTTGTACAAGTTAGGGATATCTAATGTTGCCAAAAAGGGTAGAGTGTCTGATGCCCCCAACTCAGACCAAGACAATGACATATGACTTGAGGATCCTTGTGGTCCTTCCATCGTTTGAGTCCCAATATTATAAATGGGTTGCGTAGTATAGTAGTTGCCTTGGGGTATGGCATTGTAATGTGGATTTCCATGGGGATTGTGATGCTGGGGTATTGCATTGGCCCTAGGATAAGCAGTGCCCTCTTGACTCATTTGAGGCTGTGAGTAGGGTGTCCCCATGGATTGGTTGGGACCTCCTTGAGGATTCCTGCCCACCACAGAACTAACCATATGTCCTTGACCGACATAAGGAGTGCTCATGTCAATTAGTGACTAACCATGCATGCTTGAAAATGGAGGGTGAACTGTTACGTTCCAGACCAGTATATGCATATTGGGAGTGCCCCAAAATACTTGAATCTGGGGTTTAAAACTATACAATGGATGCCAACCATATTGTTGGCTGAAGGGACCGGTGCTAACTGTGCTATATTGAGCGTTATAAGGAGCATCGTATGTAGCACTTATTGAAGGTATAGAGTTTGACACTAAGGTGGTGGAGCCCAGCATAGGCTGGGTTCCACTCATGTAGGGTGTCATGTGAGTGTTTTTACCTGGGATAAATGGAATATCATGGTTTGCCATCAATGGTGTGGTGGTGAATACCAACTGGGGAAGTGGTGGGGGACCAAAAGTGTCCAAAAAGTTCCATGACCCGTTATTCATCAATGGGATGGATGG
Source organism: Pinus taeda (assembly GCA_000404065.3). Taxonomy (NCBI): domain Eukaryota; kingdom Viridiplantae; phylum Streptophyta; class Pinopsida; order Pinales; family Pinaceae; genus Pinus; species Pinus taeda. The sequence continues at coordinate 81,690 of APFE030333694.1, forward strand.
AAATGTTCCAAATAAAGAAACACAGGGTACAGGTGCCATGGGAACTAAGAGTGGGTCCAATGGATTCGTGATCGGAGGGTTGTAAGGAGGAAGAAATCCTACAATGAAGAAATCCTTTGGTAAGCTTGAATCATCAGTTGTCCAAACAGATTCTCTGTGAGATCTTGGAGACTGATTTCCCGAAGATGGGGAATCCGGTTCACTAGATCTTGGTGGATGATCCACAATGAGTGGAGGAATTCCTAACAATCGTCTAGATTGATGATGAGGGCTGGATATAGCCATGGTGACCATTAATTTTTATCAATAAATTTTATTGTGATATGTGTTAAACTCTCAGTGATAACACTCGAGTGCCTAGAAAATAAAAAATACACTAAGTGAAACAATCAACAAAGAGAGGGAAATGACGTTGTTTGATAAGCACTAATCACTGGATATGGAACCTAGTATCACAATGAATAATAGAGAGGGCTGACAAAACGTACAGTTACGGTTACTCTAGAGCTTCGCCTGAATGTAAGATTGAGGGGCCAAGTACTCTCGTGAAGGCAAGCACCCTCCCAAAAACTGAAGAGAAAGTAGGTCCGTTTGTGTTAGGTACCAAGGCAGCCTGCCCCAGTCACCTTGTGTAAGTCTATAAAAGTATGCCCAATAAGGATACCTCAGATCGCAAACACTATCGGGAGGGGGGACATAGTCGCAAATAGTACGCTGTGTGGGCAAGATACCTGAGTCCCTGACTCAGCTCCAAAATCCCTGAAGGGATCCCCAATACACAAATACCCTAATGAGTTGTAAGCAAAGGCAAAATACCTTCACTTACAGTCCGATGTTTTCTCATATTTAGATCCGCTTTGACTGGAGTGGTCCTAGTAGTATGAGTGCAGAAGGAATTTTCTCTCTTTTAATGACACTAATTTTGGTTTTTGGTCTTAGGAAATTTACTCACACTGCCTATCCCAAGATCCTAGCCTGAACTAATGTTTGTTTTCTCTATAAATAGTTACTAATTGATTTTAGGTAAATTTTATGTGTACTTTTTTAGTGTCTTCAATAGGGGTGTTAACATATGATATGTGGTGGGAATCTGACTCAAAAATCATGCAAAATACAATGCTTGAAAATATTAAATTCAATCAAATATGTTGTATTCTACAAGTGAGATTCTTTTGTACATTCATATTTTTTCCATGCATCCTAGTCATTATAACACATGCATAACAAATATAAATCTTTCCAATGCTTTCTAACAACTATTTGAAATCAAAATAAAGAAGATTTTATCTAGCTAAGTAGAAGAATGAATTAAAAAAAGGTTGATTTTTCTTTTATAAAAACTTTTTAAGAAAAAACAAAACTATTTCCTAAAAAAATATCTTTTAGGACACAAATCTTGCTAACAAAATACAACTGCAGATCCTTTTTAAGTCCATGAGAAGGTTTCCCATCCCTTTGAGTTTATAGACACTGCCGCATGTCAAAATTTGGGTGACTAATGCTTTGTAGCAGAGTCCATAGAGAGTTACTCGTCCACTAATGCACTGCTTATGCAGACACATAGCTTTATAAAGTTTTGTTTTCTCTACTAACCTACATTATTGTGGGAAAAGGGTTCAAAACGGGGCTTTGGGGATTAGATCCAAGGCTCAATGTATAAGGGAAGAATGCAACAAGTTCTTCACGAACTAGAAAAGCAATACAGAAGTATGGGGAGGTATAGAAGGAGGAGGAAACTAAGAACTGTCAGGGTGAACTGGGAACTAAATGTATAGTCCCCACTGAAGTTGCCAATTCTACTATAGGATAAAATGCACGGTGTATGGATAATGGAGATGCCCTCAAAGGTCTCCTCAAGACCTTCGGAAAACTGTAAGATTATCTATAGCTGTCACAAAGTTACATGCATGTCCATAAACAATAAATAACTATCAAGGCAAGACAGATTGATTACCTCAAGCCTCCATGTAGATTTGTTGGAGAGCACAATGCATCTATGTAGAAGTCCCTCGAGCTGGCTCCAGATCAAGTACTACACATAGAAGAGACAATAATAATCACAGCATACAACCTTGATAAATAATACATGAATATATAAAAGACATCTAGTTACACATAACTAAGCTACTCATGCTAAAAGGTATTGGAAAAACAAGTAAATGAATGATAATACCAACACCACAAAATAGACAATACAACTGTAGCTCTATATTAATGTTGAAAGAGTGATTACAACCATATATTGCATTAGCCTTCCCTTATCACTCTAGCCCCCCTCTCTCTCTACCTTCTTACCAACTTCTTATGTTTAGATTTGAGACTATCCTCGATAATCAAGTAAGCTATCCTTTCAAATGATCTGACCTCCCTCACCATAGCCCTAGCTTTTCTTATGTAGCAATTGGGTTAGGGTTGCCAGGTTCCTCCATAAGTCTCTTAAGCTAAAATAAATGATGTTTCCATGCTTTTCAGTGCTTTCGCATTTGCCTCCTTCATTAGGATTTAGAAATCCCACAAATAGGTCGAACTTTAGATGTTTCCTTGCATTTCTGAGTAGATTTAGGAGGTAATATAGAGATATTTATGAGTCAATTCACTCCTTTGACCTTAATATTCACATTAGGATCCACTAACATTGTCCGTGAATGAATAAGTAGAGTTAGTAGGGTCACTAACACTCGCTTAGGCTTACAGAGAAGATTTATAAAGCATGTTGTTAGTGTTTATCCAGTGTTAGTGTGGAAATAAGGTTTGTGATCTTGGTCTTTGATTCAACTATTATGTCTTTCCCCTCTGAGCTGTTGAGGGGGCCATTTTGTTGTATAACACTAAACTAAAATGGGAAGGACCTAAATAGTAACTTTACATTAATGTTTCCAAAAAGAGCCAACAGACAACCCTATTGTGTACCACTAGAACAATAAACAACAACCATCTTAAGAGCCACAAGAATTTTCAATTATCCCTACTCATCCAAGTGCCTCCAAAAACAAAATCAAGAAACAATAGACACATACTTCCTGAAAACAATATTTTAAGTTTCCATTTCATAGAAAATTTCACTCAAAGGTTCCTTGATAATTTAGTCACTCCAATCTGCATTCTCAAACCTTTTAGACCATCTACACACAAGCAGACAAAATTATCTTTTCTCTTTTCCCAACATTTTTTTCTTGTAATTAGTAATGGTTTGAACTTTGAATATTAAAAACTTCTCAAAAGACCCCAAAGCAACCAATTGTTGTCATCAAAGTGATATGCATAGAGAATATGAAGAGAAGAAGTAGATGGTTTTAAATAAGTGGACATGTGTATACGTCTTAAACTACTTTTCACCATCCTTTACCTTCAAATTATTCATTTTGATTAGTAGACTTTAGTTCCATCTTCTTGTTCTTTTGTACTAATGCCCTGTTACATCTGAATGGACCTATTACATTCTGGGCTACCTTTCGTCAAAACTGAACTGACCTATGAGTGAGTTGCCATCAAGGACAACACTTGTATCATAATGCCAAAAATCTCCCACTTTGGACTTGATGGCAACCATGTTGGTGTTGATTACTGTAGGATTTAGAAATTGTTAGAGATAACAAGCAACATCAAAATACTCTCCCCCTTTGACATCAAGGTTAAAGGGAGGACCAATCTATTCTTCCCCTTTGACATACATTATGTTGTACATGCTCACCCTGAGTACATGTCGAGTCTGCAGAGATATGTTTCAAGAGAATAACATGACTCTATAACTAAACTAAGTGAGTATGACCTCCCTATGACCAATGACTCATACATACATCAATCACCCAACCAAGTGGGGATACACCATATCTCATCCACCCAACCAAGTGGGGTTATACCAATTATTTATATGGGACAGAAACACATCAATTATTACATCATCCATCCCATGCAAATTGGGGATACAATTACATCATATGTCTAATAGGACTCATTCAAACATAGATTATGACAAATGAAATCATATCACACCCTACATCTTTACATGACTTATGCAACAAATGATATAAGTATTTGAATCCATAGCTGAACTTAGCAACCATGATGACAACAATGCAGAATGTGAGTGAAGGCTAACACTCTCCTTGAACCTGTGCCACATGTGCATTATCAACAAGTCATTCATGAAGGCATCTTTTTCAGTCAGATAAAAATCAATGAATAAATAAGATCATCAGACTGTAATCATCAATATCAGAGAGAGCACCCATATCAGAGTCCGACCCACTATTTTTATGTCAGAAAAATATATACTCTCCTTTAGCCACATAAACCCATGTGTATACGTGACTATACTTCATGAAACTTGCATATAATAACCTTCCTATGAAAACTGGATCTAACAGCAAGATGATGCAACAACTACTCCAATGTTTTGTCTGAGATATTCAAATGTTTCTCTGGGAAGTGGTTTAGTGAATAAATCAGCAACATGTTCTTTGGAGGGAACATACTCCAATTCAACCTTTTGTTCAAGTATTTGTTCTCGTAGAAAATGGTACTTAATGGGTATGTTCTTGGTATTGGAGTGCATGAAAGGATTTTTCGAAATACTTGTTACTGGGAATAGTGTCCAATCAGAGCTGTTATTCCCACTAAGACTGGTAGCTATCTTAGAAACAAACAAGTAAAGCCTACTTTCACTTTCCTTTATGAAAATAGATAAGAGTAGAAAAAAGGAAACCAACCTTAGTCTTGTGCTTGGTTCCTTACTTGATTCCTCTCCTTCCTGATAGATCTTTGCCACTTTTTCTTTGTCTGCCCAGCTTCAAAGAATACCTATGGAATCAAAGCAACATACTACTATCGAAGAACAAAGATCTATATTCATAAATAACACAGGACCAGATATGTGTTAACCATACAAATGCATATATAATCAGACATATAAGAATATGGAGGAAAACTTGAATAACTTTATTAATATCAAGAAAAGCAGAAGGATTACAACCATATGTTCTGACCCAGCATCATCCTCCAACAAGAAATCCATTCTTCACCTCAAGTAAAGCTTAGATCACCCAACACTATGAAGTTTCACCAGAAAACCAACAACACTTCTCTACAAGATACAAGATTCCAACCTCTGGATCTCTGTGATGAGGGATCCATATATAGATGATTGTAGGGAGGTGAGTCATCTTTTGGGGTCTTGATTAGTGTCCTCTCTCTGATATTTCTTGATTCCACTTGGAGACTGATGATCTCTTACTCATCCCTAGTTGAAAACAGAGAGGCAAGTGTCAGAGGGAAAGCTTTTGGAAGATTCCATGATCTTCCACCTCGCAAATTGTTAGTAGCATTTGTCCATTCTCGACCATCATACCCTATAGAGGGTTCATTCAATATGCATCACACCCTCTACACTGGGAAGGTGATATGCATCACACCCTCTACAATGGGTATTCAGTATGGTCCAGTTTTGACCATTTCTGAGCAGTTTTTAGTGGAGAACTTCTGGGAGATGATGTAATCAGCCAACCTTGTTCCTTTAGGTAGTGAAGCAACACTTTTATGGACTTAGGAGCCCTCAGTTTATGGACATTTATGATTGGGGTTACAATTCCCAAAATGTCTATAACAGTTGCCCCCTAAAGCATGAGGTCGTTAATCTTTTGATGTCGGGTGAAATGCTTTACCATGAGGATCTGAAGTTTTTTCGAGCTGGGAGGCAACCTGTAATAAGATACAATA